>QVOB01012920.1:0-28015 GCA_014839585.1 Pseudomyrmex concolor
AAATATTATATATCATGTTTTTAAGAAAAGCTATTTCGCACACGTTACTAACACAATAGTAGCAACTTACAATAAAAAGAAGAATATTTACCAAGATTTAGTAAGCAAGATAATAGCAGTTTGACAACTAACCCCGTGTCACAACTAGCCCCGGTCTCCCCTATTTTTTATTGGTAAAATTTTGAGATAAAAACAAAATCGTCTCTCTTGACAAACATCGATAAAAATAAATAAATCATTAAAAACGCATGTAAATTAAATTGTATAAACATTAGCAGTCCGAAAATATTGCGAGCGCCTGTCACTCGCCGCAAACAAAGTGGGTGGCGAAGCAGCATGCAAATCTGCGCGAGCTGCGTGCTGTAAACATGATCTTGGACGCACTTGACTTTAATAATCGTCGATCGAGCCGCGATAAATCGCCGATCGGTCCACCCGCGAGAGAGAAAGAGAGAGGCCGGCTCTAAAGACGCCACTCTTGCTCGCCAATCAGCGCGAGTTGAGCTTAATTTAGAAACTGCGACGTATAACGATCGCGGCCCGCGGCAACGCAAATTCGACCGGGGTCCGGACTCGACGGGTCCGGGTGTACCTAGAAATTACGAGTGTGTATCTCCGAATGCATCTACCTCGCACATTGCCTCGCCCGCCAATTTAACGGCGCATCAATTTGTCATTTAATCCCTTGGCCCAGCCTCCGCGCGAGGGGTGCGGCTGCTCCTCTCACTTTATTTAATATCTTAACCCACCCGCGCACCTGTGAATTATCATCGGAGTGTTTGTGAATTATTCTCAGTTGTACGCGCGGATTAATTCCCTTTGAAAAATATACAATTAAAAAATTACAACACACGATATACACGTCGGATTTAATTGTTCGGAATGGCGTATTTGAAACACGTCGTCGTTGCGACACAATTTATTAATATTAGTCGCGTATTTTGATGCACGCCGGGTTTGAATCTACGCGTGGCAATGATTGACAACATATGATTGTGGGATCCGAACATCGCGCGAAATGTGAGATAGCTTATAATTATCACTGACCGACACTTCATTAAATCAACTTGATCGATGAAGATATATAACTACGAGACTTCACAAACTAGACACCATGATTCATTGTCGTAGAGTGACTCTGTTGGCCCTCGCAGATTGGTAGCAGCGTGTGTCATGATAATTTAAACAAATGTCTATCGCTCGTCCGTCATTTTTCATTTCGATACGCAAAAGACCTACCAGATCGTAAACACGATTCTTTAAATTGTTAACCATTTTTCGTTACTATTAATCCAGGAAGAGATCCTCGTTGCTTATTTAACAAGCTCTTTGGCGCGATCGAAAATGCATCGCAATCAAAATCGATTAACGTATCGCATCTTAAAAAAAAAAAAAAAAAAACTACGAGAACTCGCGCGATCAACTTTCTTAACGAAATCGGCCGATAAATTGTGAGTTACGACTTGTAAGTCGTTAAAAAACGTCCTAAATCCGATCCGGAGGGAGCGTGTCTGTGTCTACGTAAGCCGAGAGAACGTAAGCCGATCGATTATGAGGTGTCTTTCCGTGGCCGGCGCTACGACGACACGCCAAGAGGGCGCATTCGCTTTTAATGATGCATTAGTGTCGTGTTTTGACACGAAAGAGCGGTAACTGGACGAGGTCGCATTCTTCCCTCTCTTATTTTTTTTTCTTTTTTGTCCTTTACCCGGGAGAAAGACCGGCTTTGATTCCACGATACACGCCGAACGTTCCCCTCCTCCCGCTTTCTCCTTCTTTTGCCGCCGATGACCTCCCCGACGTCAAGAGAAAGATTTCGGTGAACCACTTAACGCTCTCTCAACCCCGTAACCTTCAATTAATCAATCTCGGCGCGGACCGTTGAACTGAGATTGTGTGTTTGGCTTGGCGGGACGTGATCTCAACGATGATCGTCGGCTTGTTACAAAGAACTCTGAGAATTTCGAAAAAAAAGAGAGAACAAAGTTGATATTAGAGTTGATAAGAGAGAAGGTTGATATTAAACAGTTGGCAATAATTCTTTTGAACGAGTTGTTGCGCCAATTGCTATAAAAAAGTCTTTCGATGAATTATTCGGTACATCAAATGCACGCGACTATCCGCAATTCTAAGCCCACTTGAACGTGAGAAAGACAGAGAGACAGAGAAAGAAAGAAAGAAATTGTTTGTCTACCATAGAATTCAGTAAACTCAGACTTACGATTCGAAAAAATCGGCGTACACGAGCGTTATCGGTGAACCGCATCTATTGTCCGGGCCGAAAAATCAGGGCCCGACGACGCACGTCGTGAGGCGCCCTACGGTTCACGGTCCCGTCTCTCCCTGCAACCTCCCCGAAAGAGTTTACAGGTTTCCGAGCACACCTAGCGCGTCTCGACAATAGACACACAGGGGCATTTATAATGAGTTGGTCGGGTGTGAGCATTTTATTTTCTCCTCTCCCCACGTTCTTTCTCGCTCGTGCTCCCTGTTGTTTTGTCTCCCTCGCCCGTCTTCTTTCCGAAACGAATACTCGGGCCCCGAACGTGCTATCTTTGCATACATTAATCACAGCGAAAGGGGTTAGCGCGAGGGAATTGTTTTTTCCGACGATGGCCATCCCCTCCGTCCCTTCGACCACCGCCCTGGTTCCTTTTATCCTGGGAAATTCTATACCCGTCCCGGAATGCCGAATTCAGAGGTTCCGTCCGAGCGACATTTTCCCAGATTTTAAGATCCGAAAGAAAGCGATCTTATCCGACGCGAGACATTTTTTTGTGATTCGAAAACTTCGGCGGAATTTCGTATATCGGCCGAAAAATAGAAGTTCGTTTCACAACTCCGCTGTGAATAAAAAAAATCTTCTGACGAAATTCTACGTGTACAAAATAATCGGATTTTTGCTGATTAACTTTAAATTTTTGTACATGTATACATTTGCAATGACATAAATGAAGTAAGACGCAACTTTCTAACTGTAAGAATTAAAGCTCGAGAACTTTACGAGCTTAATACTATTTTGAAAAGCTACGGAAGTCCACGTACCGCCCGCGGCCGAAGAAGCGACTTTTAACGTTATCCGGTCGTTACGCATGACCGATTGGTTTCATCCATCACGAGTCGCGAGGTAAGTCGAGGACCGAACAATATCTGATTTTGGATTCGACCTGTGTGGCGTTTGTGGGGACGCGCGCAGTGTATCCAAGCTTCTCCCGGTTGAATACAAAACCTTCGGTGGTCAATAATGGGACACAACCCCCTTTTTTAATCCTTTCCCAAAGGCACATCGGCGCGCGACAGCCTGATTCTTTACGACATCTCGGATCTAGTTAATAAGACCGGCTCTAACACGCGGCAGTGTAAACACTGTCGTAGAACGCGTATATATGCAGCAATCGGATTTAAATGGAATTAACGGGCTCGGCGAGCTACTTTATAGCGCTCGTCTGACGAGCGACTTGACGTGGCACGTTCCTCGAATTTTACGCATTTGCCAGACGTCGAATGTATGAAGTTTAAATCTACGAATCATGAGATCTTCAAGTAGTTTTTTTTTCTTTTAAATCTGATTTTGAAACGAATTCTGTATTCATTCCGCTGTATCGTCGATACACATGTAATCTTAGAATAGTTTTTTTATGTTTTTTTGCTCGAAATGAAATTGTATCTCGTGTGTGGAACGCTCTTCCACGAAGTGCATTGCGACAAGGCTACGAAAAAAAAAAAAAAAAAAAAATGCTTGAAGAAGCAACTATTCGAGATTGGGACGTCTTTAACTTTTACTTCGAGAGCGCGAGGGGACGGTTTCCAAGTACCCGCGAGCAAATCGAGCACGAAGGCACGAAGTCTTCCTTATTATAACGACCGTAATTAAAGAGCGATAACTATAAAAGAAATCCGATCGACGATGCGTGACCTTATCTATTAATGGCTTTATTCCGGAATCGGTAACACACACGTGGAGAAAACTATACACGCGGACTCGGATTATATAGATTACACGCCGGCGTAATTACATCTGACGTGACCATAAACAATCGACACTTGACACGAACGGATGATAAACAGAAGTTTCGAAACAGATATATCTCATTAGTGATGTTGCGTGTTTCACGCGCACCACAAACGTCGTGTTTTTACATGAAAGAATAAAATTAGATAAATCTACCGCAGGTATATTTCATCGAGATGTGTCGTAGAAGGCGCGGTCGTAAACCGAACGGAACTGCGGTGAAATGTTAACGTCGCGTAAAGGAAACGGAGACGCGGTTCCTTATCACAAAAATCGAGCGAGGATAATCAGTTAAGAGGGTTGATCCTCTCATACTCCGGCACGTAAGCCCCCGGTATGCGTTGCGACTTCAAAGTCGCGCAGGTGAACCGACCGGTAATCACTGTTATTACGATAATCGTTTATTACGAGCGAATAGAAATAAAAATCGCGCCTGAAGCACATTGAATTACGTCCCGTCTACCTCGTGTACCTACGCCTGCGTTTACGTGCGCCTGTAGATACACCGTAGCGCCTGTGTCTACGAGGGCTCCCCTTTAACCACTCGCGCATGAAGAAGAAAGCCCTCGGCAAACTGTTTTTATTTCGCCCGAATTGCCCCTCCGTCCTTTTCCGTTTAACCAGGATTTTCAATTACAACACTTATTCGGCAACAATATACCAACGATCGTTTCGTTAATGTCGATAATTTGTAAGACGCAAACAACAAATATTCTGAATACTTACTTTAAATAGATACAAATACACGCTTGCAAAATTATATTATTCGAAATTGTCGGCGCAAGAATCGTTGTTTACGCGTAATGCGTAAGAAGACGCTTCTGTTTAATGCAAACATAAGTCTGTTTTCCTACAGCTCCGAGCTATAATGTACGAAGCGCTACGTTACTTACGCGAGTATACGAAATACGCGATGAGATGCCCGCCGGCTCGAATTATCCCTCGATTATTCGCGTCCGGGGGGATGAGACGTAGGTATACCCCCTCGCCTCCGATGTTTTCTTGCCGCATCTGATTTCGCTCTCATACTCTTCTTTTTATCTTACTTCCTTCCTTGCCCGTATAACCCGCGCACGACGGTGTCTTCGGTGTTTGAAAAAAATCAGGGATGCGATAAGCAAACACACTCTCTGGCCGCGCGCGCCGCTCTATTATTAAACTATAAAATCCCGGAGTTCCATTGGCGCAGAAGCGGATCGCGTTATCCTCGACAACGGAAAGACGAGCGCGCGAAACCGAACGCGATTTTAATTAAAACCGTCGTCAGATGTGATCATTTTGCGTAAATAAAAGTTTGTGTGCTCGCGCGAGACATGTGCGAGACAACATAAAACAACAGCTTCTGCACTTCGTGTAGCGCGCGTGTCACTTGCGATTAATTATACTGCCTCTGTGATTAATTATACTACCGATCAAAAAGATTTGCATTAGTATAATATAAATGACTTATATAAAATAAAATTTTACTTTGCTTAAATAAAGATATAAAATTCCGCACTTCTAAAATTATGAAATAAATCAGAACAAATAATAAATTAATGTATTGATCACATTTATCAAATAATGTAGCTCTAAGAGAAAGAGAACGTTTGTTGTGTGTGTATGAGAGAGAGAGAGAGACGTGTAAATAATAATAATGAATCAAACTATAAATCGAGATGTTTTCCAAACAGGCCTTAATTTCGGATCATCACATTTGCATGAATTAGATGCCACGCCATTGCGCCCTCGTCTGCCCTCCCCTCGTGACTTATTCTTTTGCCGTTCGGTCACGCCCTTGTTCAAACGTCCGTTCACGGCGATGATTATAACATCATCCCGCCGAAAGACTCTCGGGATGGTTATAATGCATAAATACAAATATAATGACGTCCCTTCTCCTGTTCCAATTAAGCAGTTTCGGCTTATTTTGGACGACGATCTGTCGTCGTCCAAAGCCGAAAAGAAAACGCGACGAGCATAGGGATGCGTCTCGTGTATTCGGTAATATGTGCAAAATCGGCTCATTCTTGCTGCATTTTCGAATACGCGTCAGGAATTATGATGGGAACGTGACTGATCTTCGACATAACTGGCAGCAGACGCAACATGTACCTCAAAAACTGAAACTGCGGTAAGAATAATTAGCCTGTTCTCTTTGTTTTATTTAATTACCGTATTTATATCATTGTGTCAATCTCTACAAAAGTTGCAGATTCTAAGATAACGTGACGATAAAGTTGCGACGTGTAATAACTGTTAGCACGATCTCTTGCGGCTTTTAGGAGACTGATAATCCCACCGTGTTCTTCACAAATCGACTCGCGCGTTAACAGCTGCTAAGAGACGACATTCGCTTTACGATAGAGAAACTAGTTTCGATAGTTCGCGGATAACTCTCAAGGCGCCACTCGATTAATTAACGACTCTCGAAAGTTGACGAGTCACGTTCTTGAAATGAATTTTTTACTCGCATTTTCTTCTTACTCGTATCTCTTTGATCATATTTCTCTTATCAATGATAACAATCCTTCGCATTTAATTAATACGTAATGTCAATGCGGATAATGAACTGTCTCAACTGTCATCGGCCTTCACGCATGACTGGTGCGGCAGTTTCTTCCGGTTTGCGTAAGAAAGACTTGCTTAGGGAGAGAAATTAATATGTAACCTTTTGTACGTGTTTCTTACAAAGTAAGCTTGTAATATAATGTAATTAGATTGCAATTTTCATTTGTTCTGTGTTACCAGAGATAATTAAGGCCAAAGAATAAATGAGAGATCAACTAGAACAAATACAGAAGCTAAATTTAAAGCGCCATTTAAATAAACTAAGTAACTATTCCGGAATGAACTAGCTGTCTAGTCATCTCATCAGTCGTTGAGATAAATAATTTATTTATTTACAGTAATTCGAATTACATTTTTTGTTACAAAACTAACTTTTGCAAAAATTCCCATTTCTTCAATAAACGAGAGACAATTAATTTACACGGGAATGAAAACAAGATTAAAACTCTCGTATTTGCACCGAGCTTCAAAGGAAGCCCGGCTAGCTCAGTCGGTAGAGCATGAGACTCTTAATCTCAGGGTCGTGGGTTCGAGCCCCACGTTGGGCGGATTTCTTTTTCTCTCGATCTATTACGTTTGTGCGTTTAAAAATCCGTAATACAAAATTTTCCAAATTATATTTTACTTGTTTTGTTTTATATTTGTTTGAAAACAGCACCGAGACTTTGCATTTTAATCTGCGTACATGTAAATTGTAAATTATAAACCAAATAATACTTATAAATTATAAACAAAATATTTTCACAACAGCACAACCCATACACACAAGTGTCTTGGACCAGTTTGAAACGCGCCGATATTATTTATGCGCTTCAATATATTAATATTTTAAAAATAACGCGCACCTGTTTTTAAGCTTATATAGACGATATCGGCGACTTCAAAGTGAAGGAAAGTGTTGCGCGTCGTAATTCACTAAGCTCGCTATTTCATTCACTTATCCCCCGTTTAGATTGACTTTCATTGCTATTTGCGCAGCTGCGATCAATTACTTTCTCTAGCCAGCACACAACTACGATCATTAATATTTATTAGGAGCATTACAAATGTCAAAAATTCCGCTATCTCGTCGGTCGCTATTTCACTTAACGTTCTCTTAATGCTTGCTATTGCGCGCACAAACACGTAGATTTACATAACGTATATAACTTATCTTGTGTGACAAACCACGAGTTAATAAATATCAGCTTTCGTCACATCGCGTGCAATGTAACCACATACTTTCGTGAAAAGAACCTATGAACCGCTGCTGATGATTCAGCTGTACCTAAAGTCTCTTTCTCTCTCTTTCTCTCATAATTCGCGTTAAGACGTTATCATAAAAAGGGATGAATCATTGAAAGAATTTCGTATATCACGATCTCGATCATTACATGAAAACTTTATCCTAATCTTTGACACACGTTCACATCTTTGACGTCAAAAAATTTTATTTTTCAGCCCGTTAATATATTATCTTCACCTTTCAAGTGTTTCTGACGTCTTTTTAAAACGTTTATCGGTTTTATCTATGTTAAGATATATATATTTACTTACATGTTATATATATTTATTATCATTTAACATTAAAACACAATTGTGTAAATAACGCTGGAAAAATACGAGTTATGGGAAAATGTTTTACTGTTATCGAAAAATGTTTTATCGTTGTCGAGAAGTGTGTTTTACTATCAATTCTGGAATTCATGTCTATGAGAATATATTCGATGAGACATCTATGTTACACTATCTCTCTTCTTGCGCGAGACGTGCTTCTCGACGCAGCAGAAATTCGTCGTATTACCATAAAAGTGGAAAACACGTGGGCACATCACAGGAATGCGTTTGCTCGATGAGGGGTATCTCTCCATTATCTTCGTACAAGGCAGGGTGGCGAGCGTAAGAAGCAGGCATTGCCTTCTGGAGCGCACTGTTACTTCTGGAGTTACACGCAATTTCCACCAAGCGAGCGGGACGACACAATCGATATATATATATATATATATATATATATAGCGTTCTATTACTCGCGCACATGCTTTTACGCATGTTACCGCCTCGATCGTTGTATTTCTTCGAAATGGAATTGCACATCTCGTTTGTCGTGAGATTTCGGACTTTGATTTGAAAATTACTCGTAAAAACGTATGAAAGCGAACGAGCAACTGACATACACAAGTTCATTCGCGACGCTTTACGTTGGCAAATAAAGATAATATTCAATGTGATATATTGTAATTGCAAAGAATAAAAGTTGTTCCGTTATCTTCACATATTTTGTAAGGTACAATAATAATTACTGTGTGAACATGTAAGTGATTAAGATGATTAAAAAAAAAAAAAAAAACCAAACTAACGAGAAGTCTCTTAAGTCTCCCACATTTTTTTTCTTTTTTATCGTGTGTAGTTTGGACTTTGTTCAATATACGTAAGTTTAAAATTATATAAAACAGATATTGGTAAATATTTACTATATATCTCCGCTTCTGCTCAGAATCGTCTTTAGATTCGATTTTTGATAAGTCCGTGCAAACAAATGCATTCACAAAGAAATACATGTGTATAACGTAATGTTATCTACTCGAAGCTGAGAGTGCCCTGTTCTGAAAACGCATATGTAGATTACATCGAATTTTATCTAGCGCGCTCATTTATCGAATGGCTCCACGTGAACTGGGTTGCCCTCGCGCGATGTGAGAACGAGCTTCCTTTGAATAGGAAGCTTTCAACGTACTGTGTGTGTATGTATGTTGCGGAAGTAAAGCTTGCGCGTTTTATCGAAAATCGAGCAATTTGTAGGACTCGTGAAAAACGGTCTAAAACATATTAACACTTCGAAACCGATTCATTCTTTTTATAGCAAATTTAATATAAGCTCTGCTTGTCAGTTCAATTGCAAAATATAGACCAAAAGTTAAACGATCTGCTTTGTGTCCGCAGAAGCAGTCAACATTACTGTTTATTCTGGACGACCGAAATAAAGAAAAGAACGAAGGTGACGAAAAATCGCAAGTTACAAGACGAGGAACCAGCCAATAGCTTCGTCCGATCGCATTGTCGCACGTGCACGCCGCAAAAGAAATGTAAGAAACTCCGTTCCCGCCAAAAGGAAGTAAATTGCGGGAAGCACGAAAGAAAGAGGGAACGAGCGAAAGGAGGAAGAAACGACGGTGGAATCTTAACGCGCGCGTGCAGGAGGCGATTTCCGAGCGATTCATCTTCTCGAGTTCGCAGGTGTTCGCGCGCGTCCTTCACGGCCCTGTGTCGCCAATAGTCTTTTTCTTCTCACCGGTAAACGGTAGCTCTTCTATTTCGCGATCGTATAAAGAGAAAGAGAGAGAGAGAGAAAAAAAAGCGAATGCCGAAAGGATAGATCGAGTGAAGCGAGAGGACGCCGCGCATTCGAGAAGAGACGAAGGTTCGCACGAGAAGAGCGGAACGAAGAGGAGGAAAAGAACGACAGACAGAAGAGCAGAAGAAACCGAGGAAAAGAGACTCGTCGAGAAAAGAAAAGAAGAAAAAGAAGAATAAAGAGAAAGAGAGAGAGAGAGAGAGAGAGAGAGAGAGAGAAAAGATAAACTTGAGCGAGGAGGAAGAGACGAGCGCTCGACATCTCTTGGGAGTAAGAGGTACAGTCCAGAAGAAGATAGAAGGAGAAAGAGAGAACGGAAAAAGCTGCGGCGCGTGGTGGTGGTGACGGTGACCGGTGGGGTGGTGGTGGTGGTGGTGGTAGAAGTGGCTCGCGCGGTAGCCGACGAAGAGCGAGCGAGGATCCCGTCCAGATCTGTCGCGTGCTGCTCTGGAATGGGACGGAAGCGGGACAGGCAGCGTGACACCGAGCGGAACGAAACAACGACGAGAAGGAGGAACTTGAACGTTCACGACGACGAGGATAAACAGAGAGATTTTGTGATGACCGACGAGGATCGTCAGTATTAAACCAGCCGGTCGTTTTCGGCCGACGCGCGAATTGGGATGGGATGCCGAGGAGGGCTCGTACGAGTAGCGGAGCGAGCCGCCGAGTCGTCTGTCCCGCTGGTACAGTGTTGATGGTTTCACTCTCGGCTGCTGCCTCCGCCACCGCCGACTCGTCGCCGTGGTGTGCGCTTGTGTGCCGTCGCCGTCGTCGCCGCCACCACCGCCACCACCGTCGCCGCCGCCGCCGCCGCCGCCGCCGCCGCGCCGGTTCGGTCTCTCTACGAGAGCGAACCGAGGAGCGTGCCCGAACCCGGCAAGCCGGGGAAGAGAACCGCGGCATTCGTTCAGTAGTTTCTCGGACGCCGCACCGGCATCATCCGACCCTGCTAGATAACCCCGCGCGCGGCTTTAAGACCCCCCTTGCGTGACAATTGCTTGTGCGAATTAGAGGGGCTTGACGCGTGGTCCAACCTGCGGTCATTCTCTCCCCTCTTCACGTGACACATCGGCGCGGTGATTTAGCGGCCGGATAACTCGTTGTCCTCTTCGTGTCCTTCGCGAACTCGAGAGGATTTTCGCGACAAATTTCTTCGCGGAAGCGCCGAAATTGTTTTGCGAAGCACGAGAGAAGGTAGCACCACAGTTGATTTTGACAGATAAATTTTCAACTTTTCGTCTGACTGTTCGCGAAAATTTGTGACAAACAACGTGTTCTCCCATCTTGAACTATAAATAAATAAAATCTGCCTGTTCTAAATGTTATTTGATGTTTTTTTTCGCTACTCGAAAGAAAATAAAAAATTGATATAATGATACTCCGATCTTTCGGTGTAATTTCAAGATTTTTTTTGCGGTGATAATCAGTAGTGGTGATCAGTGATAAAACCGTGATAGTGAATTACGTCCGCACGTTGCGTCGATTTCCTCGCGGGAGGCCACTTTCGCGCGTGACTCCGGAAGAACAGTTCGCGTGGTTCGACAAGATCGCGAGAGATCGGTGCGAGACTCGTACAAGCAGAAAAGGAACTTCCCGGCGGAGAAAGAGAAAGAGAGTGAAACCCGTTAAGGTGGTGCGTGCTAACGCGTGTGACTGTTGCCGATTAATAGCGATCGGGAGAAGGGAGAGAAGAGCGAGAGCGACAAACAAGGTGGATCGAGCGAGGTCGTCGAAGGTAACCGGTAGCGTCAACCTGCATACCGCGACAGAACCGTTTAAAGAAGATCGGCCTTGCTGCCAATCGATCGTCTTCGGGAGCCAACTTGATCAACTCGCTTGCCAGGATCATTCGCAGTGTATCGAGTATCCTCGGCGATATATCAAAGGATATATCAAAGAGATTAGTCCTTCATCGATCGGCAAGTCCTTCCTGGAAGTCACGAAATTCACCGGCGACCCGATGCCATCCCCCGAATCGATTCTATCGTCTACTGTTGTCCTCGGCAATTTATTCTGGGAGGTCCGACGATCAGCCGGACCGACAGTTAAGATCACGACAGGATCACCACTGATGATCAATATCGGCATACACGACTGTAACGATGCGAGAGTATCGAAAACGCGATAACGGTACATGGACGGTAAGAGTAGAGCCGCATCCTCCTTTCGCCGCGGCTCACGTCTCATCGGTGCATCGTCAGCTTCAGAGACGGAAGTGACCGGAAGTCGACCGATACGCGGCTGTAATGCCGGCTTGCAGCGATCGACGATAATTGACAATAACGAAGACGACAACGACAACAATAACAACAACGAGAACGACGATCGATAATAAGGCCGTAGGAAGCAAGCTGCGGCGCGGACAAGGCGGAGGAGAGCAAAGGAAGGAGCGTCGGATGAGACCGTCATGCCCGCTGAGATCGACACGGGCGGGCATTGGGTGCTGCACTGTGATTCCCGTGCCGACTGCCCGACTGCAACGCCGGTCTGCGTGCCAATTTCCTCAGCAAGACGCTCGTCCGTGAGGCATCCGAGGACTGAAGACGGGGGACGGAGAAAAGTCCTGAGAAACTTGCGACGACGAAGAATCAAAAGAAGAGAAGTCTGCGCGAGAGCCATAGAATCGTCAGATAAAACCTCGGATTTTCATTTCGACGATGCCACGAGAATTTTAAGAATACGCGAGGAAGAAGAAGAAGAGGAGGAGAACGATCTTTTAGCGAAGACTCGCGCGTATCGAAGACAAAGAGATGGACTCACGTGTCTCGTATCGAAGAAATCGCCACACGCGAAGATCGAAAACGTCTCCGAACTTACTTCGATTACGTGGAGTTCGCGGGAAGAAGATGAGATCGCGCGAGCGAAATCGCGGCTGCGCGACGAGACGGAGCGAGTCTGGCTCGCGGAGCGTCGAAGTCTCCAGGATCGATCCCGAACGAGGCGGCGAACGGTGTTACGCGGGAGGAAATGTCGCGCTACCGATCGTACGAGATGGACAAACGTCGCAGAAAGAAGTCCTCTTCTCTCTAGTCCCCATTCGCGTGTTCGCTCGCAGGAGGAATCCGGCGAGAACGAATCTGAGAAGTTACTTGACGAATGCAGTAACGATAATAATACGGTAAATACGCGGCTGAACGATACGAAACAGTGCGACGAACGGCCGGAGGGAGAGAAGATCAGACGAAGAGACGATCAGAATTTCGGTGAGGATAGGAAGAGGATCGGGCGCGCGTGCCGCGTTCGCTCGATTCTCCGACTGATTCTTCTCCTCTTTCTCATCACGTTCGGACGCTGCGGGCCGCACGGTTCGTCGAGTTCAGTGCTCAAGTTCAGTGCGAGATCGGCCGCGAGTGGTCTGAGTGTTTTGGGGATCGGCGCGATCGTTGGCGCGGTGAGCGCGAGACCGGTCGATCCGACCGGCGACGCGGCTACTCGCGCCGAAAGATCGGCCAATCTCTCGCATATCACCGGAGCGTCGAGGAAGATACAGATGTTCATAAAACACCGGTATTTGCAGATCCTGCCGGACGGCACGGTGAATGGCTCCAGCAACGATCACACTTCCGACTACAGTGAGTAACAATTTCGCATGTTGATCGTCGCGATATATTATATCTCGGCTAAGTCGATACAATGTGAATATTGATGTAGAAAATTGCGCAATTTTGATTCAGCAATTAACTTGATATTTTTCCTAACTGTCGTTGGAATTTCTTAGCTCGTCGATCTCATAACGTTTTGAACGATTTTTATCTTTTTCTAGTCAGCATGAAACCATAAATAAAAGTGTCTAAACAGAAGTGGTCTAAGATTCGATTTTATTGGCAATAGAATGTAATTACAGAAGTCATCATCTAACACGTCTGTTTATTTTACGATTCTGCCACATTTTAAATTAGCATCGAATTTCAGTGTCATATTAGCCTTTCTCTTTCTCTTTTTCTCTTTTTCTCGCTTAATATTAACAGTATGTGTCAACATGGCGATTCGTAGGTAAATTAGATCCCATCTGAATTTTATTTCCAGGAAGTAGTAAAAAATTCCATGATATTGCGCGGCGTACAAATTTAATTAATTGAAAGACGAAGTTGAAAACTCACATAAATTTTAACTTGATGAGTACAAACGACGACTGTATCTAGCTAATTTTATTTTTTTTTTTTTTATTTTTTGAAATATTTACAAATTATATATGTTTTCAAAAAGAATATATTCTGTCACATTTTGATTAATAAATGTATACTAGAGATAATAAATGTATACTAGATGTGTATATTTTTAATTTTAATTATCTCTCTAATTACTTATACATAAAATTATATCTTAATTAATATAGAGAGATAATTTATATATATATATATATATAATTACACAAGTAGTAATTCTGAATTTTTTAAATATATTGCTGGATCTTGTCACTTTTTGCGCTTCTGATTCACATTCGCTGATACGAGTAATAGATATGTGTAACACGAGAGAGAAACGATCGAGTCTCCTTCCTCATCGCTCAAGCGTCTTTAATTCGACTTGACACCTGCGATCGATTTTTCTAAAACCGCGGCTGCTCTCTAATGAATCTAGAATTTCAATACGTATCGGGCGACACGAGAGAAAGAGAGCGGCTTGTGCCGCTTGTGATTAATGAATGTGTAATCGAGCGTTACCCTTGAACCGCACCGAGTCGACTAATCTTCCGCTAATTATGTCCGGTGTTCTTTCTACGATATCTATCCGCTCGATATATTGTGAAAAACCGATATTCGATATTCGTTCGGATTTGTCGGCGTCCTACAATTTGTGACCTTGTTTCAACAACGAAAATCACCACGCGTTTTTCACACACTTCGTTTATGTAAATCGTCGACAAAAAATTTCGCAAACTAAATGTGTTCGAATAAATGTCGCGTAATCGATCTGGAATCGACTCCTGCTATTGTAACCCGAAACTCGACAGGCATTCGATATTCGTCCCGAATTGTCGACTCGATAAGCGACGTTCCGATCATCCTGCTCCGGAGCCGATATAACCGCTGTGTCGCGATTATCAGTAACACGAACGAATGTTCGATCTGGTGCGTCCTAATTCGTCGCGATTTACGTAAACCGTATTCCGTCCCGCATATTAGAGAGAGAAAGAGAGATCGGAGATATATGTACATGTAGAAAACCTACATTTGTATTTGTCGAGGAAAATCTTCGTCAAATTCAAATAAATGTTCTTTATTTTTTCCATCAAAAAGAGCAGATCTTGAATTCACAATTGAAAAAAAATTAACCAAAAAATGTGCTATAATAATTGTCTATAATTAAACATCATATAAAATTTAAAATAAAATAAAAAAACATTTTTAACAAAACAAATTGATCCGCAAGGCAATCGGATCGAGAAAAGAACCGGTTCAAAAATATCACACATCTTCGTAACTAGATCACAACGACCTTTACCGAAACTTTCGCGCGCTAGCTCGCTTGGCTGTTGGGAAGTGCAATCCTATTTACACGTCCGCATACATCCGACTCTGACTATCGAAATTGGGTTAACCGAGAGAACAGCAGCTAACTAAATTTAGTTAAACTTCGATCTAAATTTAACTCAACTTCAATTCCAAGTTTAACTTCAACTTGAAGTCAATTAAAATGGGAGAAACTTTGATAAGACTCGGAGAAGAAATGTGAGAGTCTCTTCTTCGATCATTTCTTTCTCGCTGTGATAAAAATAAAAAATCCGCCTGTCTAAGGAATTCCAGAGAAACGAAGTTTGTTCTATTCATTAAGTTCCTCGGCAGAATGTCAAGGAGCATTGAACTTCGATACAAATACTACATCACGTGTTTTTTTTTTTGCATCGCCTTAATTATTCGCTCGCGCGCGTTAACGTTTGCGATTTACATAAATCACGCAACCGATCGGTGCTACCTGTCCCAATAGATCTGACGTCTATCGTTCGTCAGTTTCTCGTACGCCGGGAAAATCAATGAACTATCTGGTTCCGTTGCACGTCCGCTGTTGGCTGCCTAATTGCTTTCTTTGCGTAATGCGCGCGTGATAGCGCGCGACGCCGTTGCGCGCTTTACGTATACACGTACGCGTTTGCCCGCATAAAAGTGACCAAGAAGACGAAAAGACGACGAAGCGTATTCTCCGCGGTTTAAAAGTCACTCAAACGTGATGCCGATGAGACGATAGCAGCAGCGATAGATGTTCCGGGCGGCTGCTTTAATCTCGGCGATAATTCTAATTAAACATTTCGCGCGATCGAGCCGCAACGGCGGATCAATCATCGTAGAATTCAACTTGTGGAATCTCGTTTCTGGACGCGTTCGTCTTTTCCTTGCCGAAGTGGCAACTTTTCCTAGGAATGTTAACGCGAGTCAATAACATCCGCGATCAAACGATCGTTGCCGACGAGTTCGATTTTTTTTTTTTTTTCGGTTTACGGATTCGTGTGTGTGTATTTCATCGATAATACGATGACATCGATTGCAGTTCGTTGACTGTAGAAGGTAACAGCTGAGAGATAAATATTCATTCTCGTCGGAATAATTAGATAAGGAGAAAAAAATGGCAAAGTAGGCGTAGCGTTCGAAAAGTATAGAGTGCGATGTTTGTATTTAATAAACTTCGTATTTCAGTCTTGTTTAGAATCGTGGCGATACATAAACATATACATAATCAACATACATAAGTCTATTTGATAAGCCTTTTTTGGATATTCTATCGTGCATAAACAAGATAAAAAAAAGAAAATGAGGATAACGCAAAAAAATTAAAAAGTGTGCTTATAGTGGCACAGTTAATGATAATTATGACAATTAATATTATGACAATTAATACTTATTGACGATCTCGAATTGTAGTTACGATCTGCATTTTCGCAACGAAACAAAAAAAGCTCTGTCAAAAATATCCGCAGCAGAAACGAATATCGCATCGATTACGGCAGCATCGCGGAATGCGCCGTGAAGCGCACCGTTTTGCACGTCATAGCCCTGTTGTAGTACATATAGTCTTTCCCAGTGCGGTTGAACTCAAATCATTTTCGCCCACATAGATTTACATTTGCAATGGCCTAAATAAAATAAAACCAAGTTCTCATTGGAATTCGAGATTGAGAAAAAAAAAAGATTAATTCCAATTTAATATTGTTCAAGCTGACGCATGACGATCTAACTATTTCTACTTCTAGATAACGACTGACAAATATCAAGAAAGACAGCAAATGAAAGCAATAAATCTGTCGTTGAGGTTGGATAATAACGGAAGCCTCACAAGAGAGATTCAGCACTCGTGATAACGTTATCGTAAAACGTGATAATTAAACAGAGACAGAAAAATTATCACAGAGAAAAAGATCGTGGCCCACATTGGCATTGAATGTGCCTTCTTCAGATTCATTCACGAAACCGTGTGAACGATAAACGTTAACAACGTCACGATTCTCTCCGCGAGATCCAATACTTTTGATCCGCATTTGCGCAAGACAGTTGTTTTTTTTTTTTTTTTTTTTTTTTTTTTTTTTTTTTTTTTTTTTTTTTTTTTTTTTTAATTAAAACTAAAAAAAAACAGCTGCGAAAAACACATGATTATATGTGATATATGTGTTTACCCGATGCTTTTAAATTCCAGCGCGAGTTCGACAGAAGAGGCAGAAGTTATGGAATTTAAATTAATTCTCTTGATGAGAGGCGATTAATTTCACGAGCATTTTCGAGAATCCGAGAGATCAAACTAACACAGAGATTTAACTTTGTGAGAAAATGTGCGGTACGTGTTGCGTACTGTCTGTTAACGAGCTTCTAATGACTACAGAAGGTGCGTTAGCTTTTTCGCTGCTCGGTAGGTAATGGAAATTATAAATTTCCACGCTGCCATTAAGCAATTATTACATTCCGCATGCATGAGTTTCTTCATTGCGACGCGATGCCGGTTCTTTTCTTGTTTTTGCTATTCCTGTACTTCCGCAAAGCTGTTAGCGAACACATTGTTGCGTTTGAAATTTCGTTCTGCGGATATAGTATATGTATGTAAATGTTTCGAGTAAACTAACATCGCCGGTTTGCGTCTGTTATTTCTAACTGAGGTTTACGTAACTATATTTCGTTATTTGTAAAAAAAAAACAAAAACAAAATCTAAACCCTTCCTTTGATAAAATACGTAAAAACATATAAGTTATTCTATGAAACGTAATTAAACGAAAGTAACGCAAACGAAAAGGATTCTTTTTTCCGAATATATAACTTACAACTAAACAATTTCGTTGTATTTTGTTTTAAAACTAATGTTTGATATTTGTCCAACCTCTCGTAATCTCTGAACAGTGCGAATTATCGTATGATGATGAATTTGATAAATTTTTATTCATCATCTGACCATAGTGACCTTAGTTTATCATGAACTCTTTCCATCTTCCTTTTAATTTCACTAAGCTCGAGTTCTATTGGCCATATTTCGTGCTCTAATTTTTCGATCTTCTGCTTCCTCCATATGATTCTATCTTCCAATTTCTGTTTCTTTTCTTCTAGCGTATTGAGTTGATCCATCAGCTTCTTCTCTTCCTGTTCTTTCCCGTTCATTTTTATTCTGACTCTTTGTGTTCTGCAATCAATCAGATGGTCCGGTTAAACATACAAACTGCTGCTTATAATAATCCGACCTAAATATCTGACATATATAAAAGACGTATGTGTTCTTTCTAGGCGCTGAATGAAACACAATTGCGGCGCAAGCTAATAGGCGTGCTCTTGTTGTTTGATTTTTGCTCCCAGCTGGAGCTGCTGCGCGTGTGTTATCAACGTCAATAACTTATTTATGTGTTAACATGCAATATAATAAACGTTTCAATTAACGCTTATATTTATTTAGTTTCGAGAATGGAAATTTTATCCGTCTGTTAAAATTTAGAAACAGCGCTGAATTTACGTTCGAAATTAGCTGACAATAAAATATTTGGAAATGTATAAAGACAGCAACATAACGTTTAAGCGAGACGACAAACTTGATTCGCATTTTTTTTTTTTATGATTTTTATCTTCGTCAATTTTATGAGCGCGCGCTCGGCCCGTAACTTTGTCTACGCGTGAATTAAAAAAATTGTATCAAATACTTATATTTGCATAAGTGATGTCAACCTTATGACATCCCTCTTCGATAAGATAAAATTTTTATTCACATTAATAATAATAAAGTGGCAATAACTTTGAGCAATAAATTACCTGTTACCCCCCTTACTCTCAATTAAAAATGTTACTGTACTTGCGTTAGTTATTTAAATTTATTTAAATAAAATACATATTAAAACATATTAAAGTGTAATTTAAAACGTAGCATATTTTATGTAAATTGTAACGTGATTTTTTTACCAAACATTGATGAATCACATTGACGAACCCACATTGATGACCAACATTGACGAACAACGTCCAAGCACACCATTCATGCGAAATTATTACAACCAAGATCTTCTTGCGAAATCCAGGAAGTTTCATCAAAGAAGTGACATGACGTTGTCCGCCAACTGAATTTTTATCACTGCCGCTAACTGATTATAAAATACGAGTCAAAGCTTTTTTTCCGATAAGATCGGAAAGGAAACTATCGTTCCTTCTAAGAAGCATCTTTTTCGCGATAAAAATCTAGACTGCGTGCCTGCGCGTTGATTAACGAGAAGAGATCACACAGAAAGAAGTGACGCAAATTCGGGAAAAAATATTCTATTATACGCGCGCGTATCTTCTCACAACAGATTCTGCGCGCAAGGTCTGTCGAGACCTCCAAGAGAGGATTCAATCTACCAGTCCTCGCTATTAGAAATTTACTACGCCGGCTATCGCGGGCTCTTTTATAGTCTTTCGTCGGCGTATCGCGGGTGGTCACAAGCCGTCGGCTAGACAGTGCCCGGAGAGTCGTGCACGAGCAAAAGGTACACTGCCGGCCAAACTACTATTAATAAGACAGCACGAAAAGCAAAGGGAGGGAAGGGGGCCCAAAATGCAGAGCGCACGTTACGCTCCGCACGAAAAGAGGAACCCGCTTAACGTCCCGACCCTAAATCTGATCTTTCGCGACAGACATATATGAGATCGATTGCCTTAAATCGCGATATCAAGAGCGCGGTGACAAAAAACCTGCTTTATGAATGAAACCGGCCCATTCGGTTTTTTGGACCTGAAAAATGCGCTACACTGAGAATCGCGTCGCACCGGGTATCCTTTAAGTAAACTGTGTGTATAAATCAAGTCGTACACATGTACTCATGACGTCGCAGGTGCTTTATTACAGCTACTCCTGATCAAGGTGAGATTCTTAACAATCGTTTTTTTTTTTTCATGGTACCTTCGTTCTGTACGATGCAATGCTGAGTGCAGATGTTGCAAAAATAATTTAGAAATAAACTACTATACTTTAACAAGTATAAAAAATCTAATACAATGTGATTGCGATAAAATATTTAAAAAATACAAGAACATTGAAAATATATCAAAGATTCGGTTGTGTGCTAGGTATTTTTGCAAAATATATATTTTTTGAAATTTGCAATAATACATGTACTAATTTAAATTGAATTCATTTATTTGAAAATAAAATTCATTTGAGATCCTTGGTTGCGCGGGAGATCCGGGTTCGATTTCTAATCAAGATGTGTTTTTCGCAATTTTTAATTTCCATTTCAAATTCGTATCAAATATAAAATTGTATTCAATAAATAGATTCAATTTAAACTATTATATGTACTAATTTGCACAAATAAAATAAAAAAGTATATTTTGCGTGAACATCTAGCATGTTGGCGACTGAATTAATCTTTTGCTAGTTTGACATTATATTTTATTTCTCCTGTCTTCTTGCTTTGCTTATCGTTTTGAATATTTTTACGTTTTACAAATATTTTCCGTGCGTTACATTGTTATTTTATGATATTCAAATACTCTGCATAATATACTCGCGTTTGCATCGCGTGCAAGACGAACTCCGTTGAATTGTTAGCGATAAAAGTAGGTCGACGTCCGTTTGATAGATCCGAAGATTAGATCAGCCAATTATTTTGTTTATCAAATTCGACGATTATGTTCCAGACAAGAGTTACACGAGATATAAATTTGCATATTAATAGAGTTGCAGATTACATAAGTAGAAAGTGATCAACCGAGTGTGCAATGTCTTTCAAGGTTTGTGAATAAATTAAATATCTTTACTAAATAGAAATTTTTTTCAGAGTATAAATAGAAAGACGTATTCAAACTTTTATTCTTTTTGCTTAATTATTATAGTACAATAAATATGTATTTTAATGAAGACTAAAATTGTCTAAACGCTTTATCGTTAATAAAAATTTCGCGCATAAAAGTGATTGATATAAAAATATACAATTTCTAAGTTTCGTCACTTGCAATTATTTAGATAATCTTTTCAACGTCGTAATACTGTCAAAGTTATTTCGGATTCAGCGTTTTAAAGTTGATAAGCCCCGACATCGACTTTATCTCTTTACCAACGTTGGAAGAGTAGTTTCGACGCTATTTACACGTACGTAGCTTACAAGCCCGTATCAATGTCCGTTAGCACGTTTCTCGATGTTCATGTAACCACCAGACGACGATGACTAGTTTTCACCGATTGACAAGAAAGAAACGCCAGCGATTTTCTCTGTCCTTCTATAAAATCTCACCTTGTGATAGATTACGACAGGACGCACGCCTATGAACTTGCCGCGCGCTGTGTTAGATCCGCTGTTAGATATTGCGGACCGTCTTTCACGACTCCGCCGCGTTTCTGATTTACGCGTCACGCAAATATTTTGCCAAGCCACAGACACTTTGTGGTGTGCAGATTTCACGCGTGTTACTTGAGCAAATTGCTCGTAGCGCGAATACTACGCGGTCGACGACGCGACGCAGGTTGTGTGAGAAAAGAGAACAATCTTAAAGGGAAATAATTCCTTTGGTAGTTTCTAGGTAGTTTCCTATAATTGTTTGTTTCTCTTGTACATATTTGAACGGCTGAATAAATCTCCTAGTAAGGAGCGACCCATTTCAATATTTAAGTAAGTAACATTTGTATAATTAATGAATTGAAATTAAATTATAGTATAACGCATATAAAGCTTGTGAAGACATTCTATTATTTTGCCCCTATACGATTTTAACATATTTATTTGAAAATAATTCAATTTTGTCAATTGTTTATTTCCTGACTGAATCATTTCGGCCTGTACGTCATGCAGCGTCAGCGACGCTAATTAAAGAAAAATATTCACAAGTTGTTTTAGAGTTAAATGAGTTAAGTGCGTTTCGCTTTATTAGTTCTTATATTACTTATAGCTTGCTTATAGATAGGAACTTTCTATAAGTGTTTGTAAAAATTGCTTGGATTGACTGCGTCGTTACACCAATCTATTTGCGACGGGCAATTCCCGTTGCACGATTAGTCTCCTACAAACGCGATATAAATATCAAAATGGCTCGTTTATAAGCAAACACACGTCATGCATTAAAGATGTTTCTTCTTGTTAATTATGCGAAATTGTCGCGGCATTTAATACGAACGAGAGCTTTCACGTTATTTTGCGGCCGTGGAACAAACGTAACAACACGCGCTTCTTTTCTTATAAAATGTTGCTTATAAAATGTTTGCTAAACTATACGGAACATTCACGAGATTTTTGTGCTGACGCACTGTTTGTTCAATACGAATCTACTCATCCCTCGATAAATATAAATTACTAACTTAAATAGCATTCAAAATATCTGAGATAACCGTATTTTTCACGTGTAAATAGCGTGGAGTATAAGAGTGTTTGGTGTTTGATATTTTTCCTAGAGTCGAAAGATTATTTCAACGAAATTTGAGGCAATAACGTTAATGATTTAAATTGTGACAAATAAAAAGCAATTCCATTATTACAAGGCAGAGATTTTGCCTTGTCTTTCTTTGCATACTTCCGACAATATTTCCTTATCTAAACTTATCAGGAGAGATAAAACTTCAAATTGACGTGCTGAATGTGTGCCCCGTTATGCCTCGTGGCAATACGCACTTGTAATTTTTATAATACAAGAGAAGATGTATATGCAGATGATTTCTCAGTGGCGTGAAATATGAGAAGAAGATAGTATCGCTTTTTCCTACCGTGTTCACTTCAGTCACTGTGTCTTCCAAGTATGTAACTTTACGCGGAAAATCACATTTCTAATGACGCAAATGTTAGCGAACGTCTTATCAAGTTGCGTCTGTCAAAAAAACTCTGAGAAAAAAGTCTGAAAAAAAAAAAAAACACTTTTGAACAGTTTTTTCATTCCGTTTATTCTCCAATTTTAATCGCTTTTAGTTTTTATTAATTTTTGTTACAAAGAGCGCGTGATCGTTTTTTTTTGGCGTGACCGTTTAGCTTTCCAGTGTTATATTTTTTATCGTTACTTGTTTTGCTATTCGAATTCGATAGTAGATTTTTAGTATCTGATAAATCTAATCTCAGTAAATCTAATTATTAGATTTCCGTAGTGTGCGGAAAATATATTCGAAAATATGATCTATATATATATATATATATATATGTGTGCGTGTGCATATATGTGTGTGATCTAAAATACGTAAAATATTTCAGTTCCTACAAGTTAAGAAACTTCTAAAAACAGATATCGAGACGAATAATTATCGCGTGCATATAAATTACACGCGCGTAATTATACACGAAATCTCATAAGTCAAGCGAAAAAGTTTCTTCCAACGTGACACAAATGTGTCGTGATGGACGTTGCATTAAGTAAGCGACAAGAGCAATTTCCGCGCGTGATGATCGGAACGCGCGCATCAGAGTGTAGATATTAGTCAAATTAGGAATTTCCTTCAAAGACAAGATGGATGGTTATGCAATTTCCAGGCGCGAAGGAACATAATCGGGAACGTCAACAACTTGTTCGCGAGGCCGTGAAAAATTGAGGTTCCTCGTTTACGACTTTTGCTCGGCGTGGCTGTTCGCGCTTTTATTCATTTCATTACGCAACACGCCGAAGGATAACGATAACAAATGATTCCCCTAAGAAGCAGCGATGAGCCTAGATGATTAACGGGGAGAGTCGGCACCAACCGCTAAATCAATTCCATTCAATCGATTCCCCTCGAACGCGTGTTAAATCTCACGTGTGCAAATCTTTTTTCAACGACGAATCGATACTCGGAATTAGCCCTTTAATTTGTCTGTAAGTTATCTCGCATCAAATATCTTGCTTAAGTGTCGCTTAATTAACTGGTGAAAACTTGGAAACATTTTTGACTAGAAATTCATTGCGTGTAGAGTAAAACAAAAATTGCCGACAGCACCGTTTTCGACAATTCGAATATCGAGAAGAGAGGACCTGCGCGCTCTTTTTTCCTCACGTGCTTTTCCTCGTTACGGTCGTAAAACCGCTCCCCTTCGCTTCGAGACATCGAACGTAATTATGAACGACGACGTGGTCGCGTGCAATTAATACGCAATAAATTTCGTCGCTCGCCGCGGCGTTCTCTGTGTTCCGAGTCCGCAAAACGAACAAGAGCGGGCCTCTCGAAATTACGAGCTAGAACTTAAATCACGTTGCGTCGAACGCACGTGGAGCGGCGGCGTGACGTTTCGAACGAGGACGCGTGTTAAGTCGCGAAATTAATGTCCGTCTCTTCGAATTTGAGTACGTGCGTTTTTTAACAGAAAACTGACATTAATATATTGAGTTTTTACAAATTGATGTTTTTAGAATTTGCTAACAATAGTTTGATTTATTCTTATATATACAAAAATGCAAAATTTTATTAGTGTACAGGACTAATAATTCTCATTATTTGCGATATATATTTTGTGCTGTCATTTTTAACATGTCGTACTATTCATATTTATTTATATTATAAGATCAAATAGAGAGATATTGAGTAAAAGTGCAAAATAATTTAAATGGAGCATCGGAAATAATTTGTCGCAACGCGTTTCAATAAACCTTCAAGTGTCAATTTTGAGAAAATGTGAGAAAATGAGGACTGAGTAAGAACAGATATAAAACTGACGAATAGAACCCCTGCACTTAGCTCCCAATGGCACACGTAGCATAGCTGCGCGGTTGATTGGCCCGGTGCTTTTAATTGAAATATCCCGGACGTAGGTAGCGCAAACGAACGTTGAAGGAATGGTCATTTAATCGATCACACACACGTACTGCTATTTGTTATTATTTATATACTCTCGTGCGCATATCTTTTCTTAATGTTCTCTTCTCACTTTTGGGGGTAACAGAGGACGAGCTAAATGAAAAAAATTAACAATAAATTGATGGCAATATCTTGTCGTAATAATTAATATACCCGTGTTGTACGCGTTTTCAGAAACAAAATTTCTATGTTGAACGTTTGAAGGCGCGCAATAAAGACGTTTCTTCGAGAGTCTATATATTTGATGTCTTATCTCGAATTGATATGACTATCGCGCGCGAGATGATTGCCGCGAAATTACCGCTAAATAATTTGATACACACGGCAATATGTTGTCACGCCAGGCTTGCGAAACTTAGAAAACGCGACAATTAAAGTGTAACATCGTTCAATTAACAAGTTGCAACAAATTGCGAGTTTCAACGGAAAATGGCCGGTCATTTATACTCGCGATATTTGCGCCGCTGGATATCCTTCGGACTGCTATAATAATTATCATGTAATTGCGTTGCTTTTGATTTACCGCTAAACAGTTATGGTACGCATCGGGAAAACGTATCCGTTCCGCCTGTTATCAGCTGTTACGGCCGAACGATTAAAAGCCCGCTCCCGAGAAGTGAGATATTTCGCGTGTGTGTGACGAGAGCGGGAACGACTGTCTCGATTAACGGTAAATCCACGATCGGGAGATATTGTTGCATATCCGCGATCGGGATGATTGCGCCTTCCGGCGCCGCGCGTCCATTTATCTCGACGCGGCTCAATCGGCAAGAAATACGATCGGCCGATTAGACGTCAAAAATTAGCCGACGGCATATTCCGACAATTAGCGAACCGGTAATCGCGCAATCATCGATCCGATAATCGTCGACGTCTCAGCACCGGTAAACGCGACTTTTTTCCCCGACACGTGCGCGCGCCGCATTAAAATCGTATATGCGATTTGCATTCGGGACACTTAAGTAATCGGCTATCAACAGCTCGTAATTATACGATCGTTTGCTCGCGCCGCTTCGAGAATATATTAATGATCTTCCGTCGACTTGTGCCGTACATTTTGCAAAAAATAATTATTTCGCATCGTCCCATTTATTCGTGGATTTACGCGATCGCGTTCTCTCGTTCTCTCAATGTCGAATTGCATCGAACGTGCTCGCGTGCAGAAATCACCGAAGCGTTTCAAGTCCTTGTGATGATAAATGATTCCTGAATAATATTTGTCGTCGACAGATTGTTGCGAGAAAAAATCGAGAGAGAAATTAATATATACATACCTGCGAAACAAAAAAATGTTCTCATTAATCGCGCGGTCAAGTTGTGGGAGAGAAACGAGACTCGTGCGAGATTCATTAATATGAATATAACTAAATAAAACAAAGCCGACAAATAAGGAAGTTAGAGAAAGCGACAGCCAACGCACATTGCACAAACGTGACGCGTATATGAATTTACGAGGGACGATTGATTTGTAAAGTGAGAGAACTTTGAGAAACAAAGATACAAACTGACTTGTTCAATCGACGATTTTTTCCTCTATTCAATTCATCGCCAATTTTAAATTTGCAATTCGATAACACGAAAGAGATATCCGCGTACAATTGCGTAAAAGCGAACGTGGGCGTAGTTTTCGAGATAACCCTGGAATTATTTATTATACACGTTATTTACACAAAGAAAAAAAAGATTAGCTAGAATAGCAAGAAATTAATATTACTATATGACCAACAAAAACATTTGCTAAACCTATTGAGAGTTTTGCTTTGTTTTCAGCAAAAACTTCGATAGACTCAACAATTTTTCTCGCTAGCCACGCAGTAGCAAAACTTTTTTTCCATGCATTTATTATTTATTAAATTCTGAATTTATTAGAATCTGAAAAATTCTCTTTTATCTCCCGCAATTAATTTCTATCTTTCAAGAGTTACTTTTCCGTGTGATTTGATACATATTTTTTGTAACTATACACGATATATCAATTAAACGTAGTTTCGAAAGTAATAAAACAAATCACAATTAATTACAGGTAACATTCTCTTAATTACCAGCAACCAGGATTTTATTTGAAAATACATCCTATAGATAATCCTATCGACACTAATATAAAAGTCTTATGTGTGTTACGAGATACACACTTTTATACGTAAGAGCATCGATCACGGTTGAGAACCAGACCGCCAACATCGAGAACGTTTGTCATCTATATGCTTCCTCCCAACGCTCGCTTTTTCGTTGGGAGCGTCTAAAATTTATTATCGACGACGATAATTTATAAAAAGGACCCCACACACAGGATCCGACGTATTATCCGGCGGCGCGTGACGAAATCGTCATCAATCCCGCGCGTCATCAATCGACAGCGCGTCACACGTCAGATCCCCATTTACCGATGAAACAGGCGGAACAAAACCTTGATGCGATATGACGTTATCACGCGTCACATTGCTTCTCGTATCGGAACTATGCACTCTTCTTTGCCTAATGGAATTTCCGACTGATTTCCGTCGCGCGTCCGAGAGACGGTGGTCGAGACGCATTAGTTTTTCGACGTATGTACATTGTTGTCGTGCTCTTCACGTTGAGTTCACGTGACGCTCGTATGACGTTGTGTGTCAGACGTGAGTCTTTAGAAAGTCCTATAGAACGCGAAGCGGTGTATTCTTCGGATTCGTTCGTCTGACGGGCGTCCGCGTTCCCATTATGTCGAAAAAAGAATAACAGCGAACATAAATACATATTGGAAAGACGATCGGTGTAGGTATCTCCCGTCTCTCTAGTGTTTTTTTTTCTTTCCGTGTGAGCGAGTACCGCGATGAGAGAACCGAGATACATTTTTGAGGAGAAGAAAATGGTAGAACCTTTGAAATTAAATACAGGAAAAAAGTACGGAAAAAGATACATATATATATATATATATATATATATATATATATATATATATATATATATA
>QVOB01012941.1:0-10993 GCA_014839585.1 Pseudomyrmex concolor
GTTTGTTTCATCAACAAAATGTTTTGTTGGCGAAACAAAAATCTCAATAATCTCAACAAATATCTTTTTGCTGGCCATATAGTAACTAATTTTTTGCTATTTTAGCGAATTTTTTTTCCGTGTATAGTTGAAACTAACAAAACAAAGAAATGCTGGAAATAGGATACATAAAAAGCTATATATTGTTGTTTAAACATTTCAACATAAAGTGCGGGTAACAGCAGATATTTTTACATATAAAAAAAATAACTTATTTAAAAATCAAGCGTCTACACATTTAATATTGATGATAAATGAGATTACGCACGCATAAACTTTGTCTTTTTTTTTATTTTGTGTCTCTATACCATAAAAAAAAAACACAATTTTAATTATACTTCCCTTGTATATAAACTATTTACGAAGTTAGAACCGTACCTGTTAAAAGAGAGGGTTGCAGTAGGCATGCTGATGGGAGATAGGTGAGCCGGACTGCGTCCCTTCAACGGACTTGACTTCGTTAAACCTCCACTAAATTTAACATTTTATAATTACAATTCGCAATGTGCGTTTACAAAAGAAATCAAAAGAATATCATACTCTTTATATTTTCGTATATTACTTAATACTCTGTAGTTCGGACACTTTTATTATAAAATTAATCACTATTTAACCCAAGTAAACACACGTAATTTAATCTACGAGTCATGATATTACAATAAATATTAATCTAAATTTGTTAGATCTTTCTAATATTGTGTAAAGGCAATCAAATTCTACGAATAACATTTCTCAGTCATTGTCTCGATGTTGATTTGAACGATTACACGATGTGCGTGACATACAGAAGTGAAATTGAATCTCAAAACTGATTGATTGAAATAAAATAAATCAGATGAGAATACAAAATAGGCAAAACAAAGATGAAAACATCACGAATTGCTTTACAAGAAAAATATTCACACAAACACAACACATTATAACAAAAGCAAAAATCGTATATTACCTATCGTCAGATTGAGATGTTTGAATAGGTGTAGCAGTGACGATATGATTATTGTTTGTCTTATCACATTTACCCAAACGTTCTATTCTATCCGCAGGAACTGATATGCTTCTGCTGAAATCTGGCGGTGCAACTAATCTACTGCTTTTCTTTTTTCTATTGAAAATATAAATGTTATAAATAAAATTTTTTATAATTTACAAAATTTATAATACTATACTTTAGACTTATATACTCATTGAGAAATGGATCTTCTAATAACTCGGCAGCGGTTGCCCTTATGTCAGGGTTTGGTTCAAAACAGCGCAATATAAAACTCTTTGCTCTCTCAGACAGCTCTGACGGTATCTCAGGATGTATTTTGTAATATCCCACCTATACATATAAAATTTATATACATATGTTTTAGATTAAGTCACATATTTAACATATAAAATATGATATATTGAATTTACTTTGAAAACTGCCGCTTGTGGAGATCCTAGTTCAATAAATGGAGGTTTTCCCGTCGCCATCTCAACTATTGTACAACCTAGAGACCAAATGTCCGCCTAGAAGTAAAGTTCGAGTGTTATTGATATACACAAAAGAGAGTACGTCTTTATCTTGTAAATTCTTGAAAACATTTAGCCAAACATAAACTTACGGGAGCGCCATAACCACGTTGACCCTTGTCAATAACTTCTGGTGCCATATACTGTAACGTTCCAGTAAATGTTTCCGTACTCGGACATAAACCAGCTAAACGTTTTGACATACCGAAATCAGATATTTTTACGACTCCGCTATAAGTGTTCACCAACACATTATCACCTAAATTAAACAATAGTACAAATATTTACATATCAGAAAAAAATATATAAAATAAATATAAAAACAAAGCTTATTTTCTGTGACCTTATACCTTTTATATCTCTATGGACTATTTTTTGGTCATGGAGATATTTAAGGCCTTCCAACATCTGTTTAGTATAATATGAGATAGTCGATTCATTTTCTTTCAAGGGACCCCATTTCGATCTTAACAAAGCCGATAAACTTCCTGAAATTATATAAATAATACATATTTACACATGCTCATTATCGTTTATAACGTTTTGTTCAAGTAGTTGCCTACCTCCGGGAACCTGCTCCATAAAAATTTTGAAATATCCATCCTCGCTTACTGATCCCAAATACTGAACAATATTTCTGTGCCTTAATTGGCTATGTAACTTAATCTCTTCATGTAAAGGTTGTACATCACCTAGGTTTCGCTCTCGAATTTCTTTGACCGCAATTCTAACTTGGGTATTCAAATCGCGTGCTGCATATACCACTCCGTAAGTGCCTTTACCGAGAATTATACGCTTATTTTGATCATCCAGTTCGTACTCGAACTGTAAAAATACAAATATTTAAAGATTTCTAACAAAATAACACGAAATATATATCATTGATAATATTGTTGATAAAAAACCTTCATGCGATCATCAGTCATATAAGCGTCCAAATCTGTAACCATGCCTTCTTGATCTCTGGTCATTTCCAAGATTAAGTCGTAAAATCTTTGTCTACACTGTACCGATGGCAAGTACATTTGAAAATCGTCCGAGTTTTGGTGAACATACAGAAACAGACATCTTTCGTCCCTCTTGTACAGACTAACGCTGCGTATCATGCTCGCGGTAAACAACCAATCATGGACTTGTCTGCAGTTATTTCTCATATTATCCAAACACAAATTCCATATCTGTATAGACTTTTCCTCAGCACCGAGATTCACATTTACGTAACTCGGCATCAGGATCTTTGTCGGTTCTAACACTAAAATCTAACAAATAAGAATATTCTATAACGTTACGAGCGTTTTTACTAAAACATAGATGATTAAAGTGGGAAGTTAATTTTCAAGAGTGAATCCATAAACCTGGCACTAAGAGCAGTTTTATATTATTCTTACTTTGACACAAAATGTACAGAAGTAAGCTGGATTGGTAACGCGCATAACTATAAGCCATAGTCTCCCGAATTGAAAACTGGTTCCTCAGTAGAACGATTCCATTTATCAACTTACTGGAAACCGTATACTATCGCCAACCTCCGGCTTTGTAGCTTCGACAAAGTAGTCCATCCAGAAACTAAATATTTGTTCCTCCGGCGTAACGTCAGCTTCCTCATTTTTTTTGCGAAATCTATCTATCAGTGATATGTTGCCTATTGTTGATTTCAGGTACCTTAAAAATTAATTAAAATCTCTTTGTAAATATTTGAATGTTTTTCTTCCTCTTCGTTTTTTTTTTTTTTGAAATTTTATTTCTCATATATACATACCAGTTTGGTGGCTTCAATTTAAACATACATTCAGCTGCTTGTATAGCTTTCGAATAATCTTCCGCCAATACACTAATTTCAAAAAATGTTGCTACATCCCAATAGTCCTTCAGGCTCGGTAAACTGCCTTTTTTACCGATTAAATTATTTAAAACCATTCCTATGTGTTGTAACTCTTCACTTTTCGAAAACTCATTTCCGGCTATGACCAATAAAGTAGCAAGATTTATACCGGCGTATTCGTTAGGTTGGACCTACATACACAATAATAACGTTATGTAATACATGTATTAATAAAAATCTTGAGCAAGATATCCAGATTATAGACGAATACTATACCTCAAATCCTTTTCTGTACCAGTGAATCGCGTTCTTTAAACTTTCCTGATCTGTATGTCTGCTTTCTACAAATTTGTCTTTATATATTCTCCCACATAAACACAACATATCTGGAACATGATTTTCTTTTTTCTCCAAAGCTTTCTCAATAACTTTTAATGCTCTTTCTCGATCGCCTTCTTTGTTCCGTCGATTTAAAGCGAACGCATATAAATATCTTATGGCTGGAGTGTTTATATAATTTTTGTGAGTTGGTATCGTTCGCAAATCATCAACTAATTGAACCATTGCGTCATAATCCTAAAATTTTTTAATGTCTCTAACATGCTGTTTCATAATATCTCTTTACAATATCTTTTTTATATCACTGTTTTATACCTGTATTTCTCGAAATGAAATAAGGACGTTTAAAACTACTTCTCCCGATAAAACATTTGGATCATCTAATCGTTTACGCATATTATTTAAAGCTTTGGAGAGTTCCTCTCCAGAATATGTCTCACGCGCCTTGCGCAGATCTGCCAAAAATTTCTCTTTCATATGTGCTCTGAAAAAAAAAATGTGTTTTGTCAATACATTAAATACTGTCTCACTCCTCTCTTACTCTTTAATATAATCAAAAAAGAATTTCTATTTATATAGTGGAAATTATTATAAATAATATTTATTATTCTTCTTTATTATTAATTCGTTAATATTTATTATATTTGCTTACTTAGATTGCACTTCTACATCTTGAAATAACTTTTTCAGTTTTAAAGTAAGATGTTGTTTAGGATCTATTGCTTCTTCTCCTGTGATTCTGCTAGTTGGATTAGTGGCGACACATGAACCACATGATTCCACAACACGATATGAAACAAATGTGTAGCTGCCACAAGATAACTGTAAAAATATTTTATAAATTAACTTTGTATACACATATTGTATACACATTATGTGCATAATTATATATAAAAAGTTCTGCATAAATGATATTATAAAAATACAAATATTAACTTACTCTAAGTCTAATTGTAGCTTCTGTATCTACATCATTATACAGCAAAATATTTTCCTTCATTCCAAAACTTTCTCTTACACCTAAATGATAAAATAACGCTGATTGTTGCAACTGAATACTTAAATCCACGACTGCTACATCAGCATTATAAAATGTGTCCAGTACATTAGTTTCACCAAAATCAAGTTTTTCGAACTAAAAGCAAACATATAAAAAATTGAAAGAAACGTAATAAGACAAGTATTATTTTTTTGTTTTCGAATAATTTTTCATTTATATTTAAGACTATATATATATATAAACTACTATATACATACTACTATATATACTATACTACTATACATACTATATATACTACTATACTACTATACTACCATACTACTATATACTATACTATTGTATTATATATAATACAATAGTATAGTTAGCATTGACCAAATTACAGGCTTGTCTAACTTCATCTAATGCTTTCTTTCGCTGTGCTAGATGTTCAGATTGTTGTAAATCTAAAACACAAGCAACATCCATTCTGGGTCTTCCTGGTACAGTTGTGTGTCCTGATATATCACTTTGAGTTCCAACACTGTCAGTACTCGAAATACCTTCCATGATGCCTGATTGAGAGGCAACTATAGTATACAATTGTTTTTATATATTAAGAATATATTTATACTGAAAATTTATTACATATATAAAAAAATATTAAATAAAAGTTTTGTAATTACCAGCTATGTCGACTATATCGCCACAGACAGAAGGCATATTGTTCAAAGCTGTGAATATTCTTTCAAATGCTTATTTTATAGTTTCAGGGATTGAACAAGGTCGTATTTGATGTGTACCTATTTATAAACAAACTGTCAAACGTGTGCTCCAATTGACATACCAGAATACAGTTGCAATAAATTTACTTGCTCAGTTATAAAAACAAATGTATGTCATTTTTCCATCAGTTTTTTCAGCCAGAGTTTAAATTTCGAATCAATTTCACTCTTCAAAAATATCATTGTACATTCTTCACAAAATCGCATAAAATCACTGCAAAAGATGCAGTAAAATACACAAAAAGCAATATTTTATGACACTTGTGCACGGCAATCGTATAAACGTATGTAAAATAAATTTGTTTACACTCCACGACACGTTTGATTGACAATTAGCACAGAATATATTGGAGCTAACTAAATCGATGCGACGTAGTAAACATACGCAAAAAAGTACGTCTCCGTCGTCACAGACGCATCATAGAAATCACCATTCATTCCTTCTAGAACACACAAATCCGGAGTCGAGGTCGTACAAAAGTATCGGAGCCATTCTATAAATATAGAAGGTCGTGTCTGTGGTAGTAACTAGTACAAGTGTAATGGCGGCAGACCAATCAGAAAAGAACTTTACTAAGTAACCCGCGATATTTAAATTTTATACTTTAATTTTATACTAATACTATACTGCTCGTAAACATTGTAAACAAAGCTAATTACAATTTTTATTATCATCACAAACACATATAAGTAACTAATTAGATCAGTAGACGATTTCCGGAAGTGCGGTACCGGACAAAGTTAAGTTCTCGTATTTTTGATCTAAAACTTTTTGTGAGTAAATCGCCGAAACTATTAATGGCACTTAGCAAGAACTATAAAATTATTGCGCGTATAGAAATGATATCAGAATTTGGATTTTTTTGAAAATGCTATGCCAACTTCATCTTCGAGATTCAAAAAAAATATTTCAAAAAGAAAACCCATCAAGAAATATTTAGAATTATTGCGCATGTATATAAAACTGATGTCAAAACTTTGTTTTTGAAAATTTCTTTCTGACAACATTGTATTGTGCATAGGTAAACTTGTCGCATAAATTAAACTTATTGTTAGTTCTATTTGACTATTAGAGGCGTCGCACAAAAAATCGCATAGCTCCATATGCGTAGCACAAGAATATCAACCAGTCACAATTCTTTATTTCCAGTCTGAGAAGAGAAATGAAGGACTCCGATTAGATAATTCTCTTATACAAAAGTCTCTAAGAAGTTCGTCGTATCTGAGTTTTAGGCCGATATTCATAGTCCGTTTTTATATTTAAAATTGTCTGAACATACACATAATAAAATCATACAGAAACCTCATTAAACTTTTTTTAGATATCGCATGTAGCTGTGAAGCTACACTTTGTTCTAATAAATATCTAATGAAGTTTCTGTTCTGTGAGAAATTCATCTTCGCTATTCGTAAATTATAGTTGTTAATAAGAAAAGTTTTGATACATATGTAGACAAAAAAAGTATATAACATAAAAAAACAAAAAGGAACAATGTGAGATTTAATCAACTAAATATCTTTTTTTGTTTAGTCTCTCATTATTTTCTTTTTTTTATATACATATATATACATATTAGTTGCGTTTGTGTGATCAAAGTCTATGTCGACATATGTTCTATTGAGTCAAGCGTAAGCACGAGATTCTCCTTTGATCGACCCTATACTGGGAAATCATGAACACTTAGATAGTAAGCGTGGCTGTGTCAGGAAAAGAAGGACAACGAGTTCGTGGGTCATTCTCAGTCATTCTTGTTCGAGCGAATCGAGTGCTACAGCACGGAGCATCTCTGGCACACTTCAGCGTAAACGTACCAATGAACTCCATGCGAATAGGTTGTCAGAAACATGAAAGAGTCGTGTTACTTATTGTTAGATACGTCTAAGCTATTCTAACTGGATTCTTTTACTCATATGCGGCGCGCGTTAGATTTATTTTAGTGAATATGTCTGAAACAGAATCAAACTAGCGGTTTTATACATTATATCTCTTTTATTTTTCGTTCAATAATAAAATAAAGACGATATTATAGTAATAACATGATTTCCTTTATTTATATTTTGTACAATAATTTTGATAATACTTTAAACTGAAAACTAAGTGCTATTGACTCTTTATCCTTTGTTAAAAACTAAATAGTTACATACAATCTTCAAAGTGTTGTTCAACAACGTTTAGATTTAAAGTTACAATTTTACTTTTTTCAATGTTATTAATAATAATGTGGCGCCATCGCATAATGAGTCGACAAAAACAATAGTAATTTTATATTATATATTCAAGAGAATTTACGTTTTTTCTTCTTATATGTTTGTCATAAATATGATGTCATTGTTGTGTAACTTAGGACACATCGCATTATGATATCATTCTTACGTCGTTTATGACATGATTTTGGTAATGATACTGAAGCAAAAAGATGTTTTATTGACTATATATCTTGCAATCGGTTGTGACTACAAATGTCAAGTCGAGATGTTGCGTGCTTCATATTTGTATGTACACGCGGTTTGCGAGTGCGTAGAAGAATAGTGGGGCGCAGTGCGCGGAGCGGCCACTCCGCAGCGCTCCCCTTTCAAGAGGAATATATAAGAAAGCAAGAAGTAAGCTGAGGCTCGAATGTCTGGACCAGCACTGTTGGCAGATTGTAACTTTTCCCTACATGTGCGCTTAGTTAGCATTTCCGACTCTCAGGGTTGCACTGTATGCTGCATATATCAAGAAATTGTATAAAATTGTCATTGGACGTCTGCTCAAACTCTTAATTTATCACGTTCATTCTCTTCGATTTATGTATCTTCTCTCATTTTGCCGGTCTTTATGTGACAAATACACGTCACATGTTTGTGACGCTTCTATAATTATTTTTTACCACAAACGAAATTAATGAGAGATTATTTTAAAACTTGGGTCTCTGTTATGGAGATAATCAGTGACTCGTTATCGGATAAGAAATATAAAATCTAGATAGCATGCGAGCACCAGAATTGACCAGTTGAAAATAAAATAACTGTCAAATCGTCGCTTGCTCGGATGCAATCTAGCACGAAAAAAAAACATCATGTGCTGCAAGCTTAACTTCTTGATTGACATCTCATCAAGAATATGATACACGTTGGCTTCTCATTTTGCTGCTATCCTACTACATTTTCCGAGAAAAGTAACACTCAGTACTGCACGGCTACTTGTATCGCACGCGCTATCGTTGACCACCGTCGCATCTTCACGCGTCGCATCTTCACACGCTTAAGCATTTTTTTCAGCACAACACACCGGCATAGGATGACATGTAATTATACAGAAAAAATTATATTTAAAATATTCAGTCAATTAGGAATAATATATTCTGCTCTTAGTCGCAAATGTTTATGCTGAACTTTATAATTTTTATAGAATAAACCATCTCGAGAATCGAGACAATAGGAATATATACGATATATTGTATACATAAATAAATATAATGTGTACATGTACATAGTATTTTTTTATACCACTTTGAATGTAAGAATGTTATAAAGCTTGTCACTCATACGCTGACGCGACAACGGTAAGATGTGTGTAACACAAAGAAAAATGGAGTGATTTGAAACGTGGTGAGGGAAAACGCGTTCTGTCTTATGTATGCTTGCCTGATCCTCAGGGAGCCTTGCGGTGTAGAAACCGATCACGGAATGCATGTAACGCGTGTACATACACGTCACGTCCACTCGTCGTTCTCGTCACGTACGATGATCGTGTCGTCGCATACGCGCTCCTCCACTTGCGTTGTACATACACGCGTTCGAATACTTACGTACACACAACGAACTATCTTTAGCGTTGCGGCATGAGTACGCGTACAGAGAAACGTGCATGTACATGCCTAGAAGTCTGGTCTCGTTGTTGCGCACCAACATTCAACTCGCGGTTGGAAAACGGTTCTCAGAAGCCACAAAAGTTGCCAGGAAACTAGCAAAAGCGATAAGATTTTCCTCATAGATTTTCCTTATTTTGCGTCAACAAATAATTTACATAGATATCTAATTTAAATTTAGAAATTAACTTATTTAAAAAGATAACAAAGTTAGCTACAAGTTGAGAGGTTTTTATTGGTGGAGATCTCGTGCTATTTCATGAATCAAAATAAATTAGAAAAATAAAATATACACTATTGAATATTTTTATTACATATTTGTTAAATCACATTATAATTATAGATTTTACTAAACATACACACACAAAAAAACATTGCAATATATTTTTCAGCTTAATATTCACATTTATTTGTGAGACAAATTGCAAAACATTATTCTGTTACAAATGTAGCGTACATTGTTGTAAATATGTTAATAGGTATCTATTATAATATTTATTTACAAAAAAACAGATTACGTCACAAACAATATTTTTAACATAAAAAAAATGTAAGTCCTAGAATTATTTTCCAAGAAGTATTTTTCTCGTAGCTCCAAAGTTTTGTCCGGCTTGAGTAGCGCCCTTATTAGTACCAGCTTGCAAACCAATGACTGCCTCGCCAGCCCTTAGCTGTTCTTCCGTGAAAGATCTCTTGTTCTCCTCCGCTGGCTTCGGACCCAACCAAGGACCGCGCCACTCCGGGTGTCTATATGTCTGTAAATGTTAATTAGCGCAAAAAAACCTATAGTATTGATAATCTCTGTATCTTTATCTTTTAATTACTCTTATTTAGTGTAAATATAAAAGCATTGCAAATGGCGTATGATTTAAATTGTACGTATGAATGTTGATGGAGATGTTAAATCATTAATGAGTGCATCATGAAAAAGTAACAAAATGACGACGATATTGTATCATTAAGAAGTTAAATACCGTTCGTCCGATGGCGAAGATGGTATTCGTTACTTGAGCGATATTTTTACGCTCCATCAGATCGACAGCTTGGAAAAGATCGACGTCAGGTACTCCGTATTTCACGCAGGCTTTCTGAAATCTAAAACCGAGGCAAATAAATGCACGAGACAATAGTTTGCGTGACATATTTGTAATAAAGTACTTTGCAAGTTTAATTCAAAATGAACAAAATATAAAAAAGAAACCGGATTTAGAAAATCACGGGAATTCTTTTGAAGAATAATAACTCGTGAAACGCACTATTAAGAAATAAGAATGGCGGCAAATCGGAAGAAAGACAAAGGTAGGAGGGAGAAAGAGAAGCATGCTACGTCCAACTCCTTTATATGGCTGTTCGCCTGGGCGTCGCTTTGAGCTAGTGACGCGTTTCTATTGTTTGGCCGCTAATTATCGCGGCACGGGTAATTAACAGATCGCGTAACATAATGTCTGAGAACACGGGAAGCTGTGCCTTTGTTCTTCATGTCGCAGAAATGACGTGTTGAGTGTGCAAGCTTAACAGGGTAGCAGAAATCATCCCCGGTGCGAAGACTGCAATACTGTTCACAATGCGCAAGTAGCATTTTTTTTAGAACTTTACGAAGAACGCATTTAAAAAACAAATTTTTCACGTATCTAGCAAATATTATTTTATGTTTCTGTCGATGATAAGAATTATCACA
>QVOB01012942.1:0-14679 GCA_014839585.1 Pseudomyrmex concolor
TTTTTTTTTTTTTTTTTTTTTTTTTTTTTTTTTTGCGAGATTATTATTCTCGGCTCGGGTAAACGCGTCGTTGTAATAAGTATAATACGGTCAGGGCATTCATGAGATTTAATAAAAACGAAGAATTCCGGTCTCTCTCTTTCTCTCTCTCTCTCTTTTTCCTCTATACTTACAGCTTTTCAGAGAAGCTTGTGAATTAGAATAACGACAGAAGAGAGAACGGAGAAAGAAGCAAAAAAAAGGAAACAAAGATAAAGGATACGATGGAATTTTCGTCGAAGAGAGAGAGAGAGAGAGAGGGAGAGGGAAAAACGAGAATTCTCCGGAGTTATTTTTCCTATTATACGCGAATCCGATTTCTTCGCGTAGTTTTCCTATTTACAGCCTCATCTCGTTCGTTATAATTTCAACGACGCCTCTTTTGATCGACTTCTGCGAGCATTTCTGTGTCGGGCACATATTTGCCCTGCGAAACAAGTTACATTTCGGGCAGCATCTTTATAGCGTTTTTTTTTTTTTTTTATGGCAGGCGTCGAGCTCGGGCTCTCTCTCTCTCTCTCTCTCTCTCGTTGTATATACGCGCGGCGATCGCTAACGAATGCGTTCGGAGTTGCCTTCGGGAAACGACTTTCGCAGCAGAGCACAGAAAGCCGCCTTTAAAAACGTGAAAAAAAAAAGTTTCTCTCCGACAAGCGGTCTCTCGTTGAAATTTCTCTCCTTTTCGAAAAACGGAGAAACGTTCTAATGTGTTAAAAAATAACAGCGAGGAAAAAAACAAATAGAACGGAAAGTTTAAGCGATTATTTGAGATGTCTCGAATAGAAATAACGAGGCGGAAACTAATGAAAGAGAACCAACTAACAACAGTCTCGGAGAAAAAAAGAAAATACAAAATCGCGACTCTCGATGCGCCGATGTGCATCCGCGCGCGTAACTTAGTGCTGCGTTCGTAAACACACATTCGCGATGTAAATAAAACAGCTACAGCAGAGTTAAAAAACACGACGGAAATTCAGAAACGCATTCGCAACGCGGCTATTTGGACGTGAATTTTTCCCATCGCGGCGGTATACAGAAAACACCCGTCGCCGAACAGCCGACTATTTATTACCGCTCTCAGCTGAGCAATCCGAGCACCCCTCGATGCATATAAACATGAAGAACGCGCATAATCGCCGTAAGAATTTCACGGACGATTTTCCCACCAGTCACACGCCGCTGTCTTCCCGCGCGGAATTTATACGCCGAATAAACTGACTTGACGCCCGATTTTTATCCAAACTCTCTTCTTTTTTTCTTCTTCTTCTCTTTGTCGCGTGTAATTCACACGCGAAATTGTCAGATTTTCGAGAGACTCCGCGTCGTACAAAAAAACGTCGACGGTTCGTCGTGGTTTTCCATTGACGTCGCATAATCCGCCGGAAAAGACATAAGCCACCGAAAACGAGGTCGGTCGGTTGCTGACGATAACTAATACGGCTGACCTGGCGTTCCGCGGGGAAGAACCGGCTCCGGTGTGCGGACGGTACACTTTGATGGCTTACCGAGGCTCCTATCGGTCATATTAAGTAGCCGGCATCGGACTAACCCCTCCCGTCGCGTCAGGTCCTGCCTCAGATCCGGCGAAGAGAGATGGAGCTCATCCCTCAGCCCGCAACTTATTCGTGCGGCCACTCAGTGACCGGGGACTCACCCTTAAATCTTCAACCCCCTTGACCCCGTCGGGAGACTATATGTACACCGGGGATGGAAATTCGAGAAGAGCGCTCATCCTATCCATGTTTATGAGAGTACGTGGGATCTGGTTTGGGAAACTCGTCGTGTGCCGCTGTCTGGCGTAGAAAACGCGATTTCGGAGCGTTTCGCAAACTGGTTGGCGAACGCGAAAATGGAAAATACACCGGCGAGTTTCGCGATATGGCGCGCGCGCGAAAAGGGTTTGAATACAGTGTTTATGAATCCGAACTCTCTCTCTCTCTCTCTCTGCGGAACATGATTCGCGGTAATTGATTGGGGGAATATTTCAGAAATACGCTGAAATTATAACTCTCTGCGATAATATTGCATATGTTATATGCGCGCCAAAGGCTTGCATTAATATTACACATTTTGAGCTATTGAATGACTTTAATGTATGAATATAATTTCTACATATTAAAGGAATGAATTTCTAAATGAGAACGAATACCAAATTCGAAATACGGAACATATACGCGCGGAGAAGAAAATATCATCGGATGTGACCACATGGGAGAACGGTCTCTCGTAATATCGATAATAATTATCAAGGTTTAATTTGCAAAATTTATTACGTACGCGCGTTGCGCGTTAATGTGAAAATTGTAATTTCAACATCTTGATGTGGAGATAAAGTCTTGTTTTGTTCGGAAAAACGTATTTTCTTTCACATTCACGGACAATGGAGCGCGCAATCGATCCACACTTTTTCGTCCAATGAGATTTTCTTGCGCAATGAAAAACGTCGACTCCGAAAAACGATGTAAAACATTCGACTGTAACACGCTGTAACGACAAATTGTGTACAATTTATACATGACAAACGAATCGCCGCGGCGATAAAGCGCGCGCTTCAACGGGGAAAAATATTATACCCCTCCCCGCGCGCGACCCCCGTGTTAAAAGAGAAACTCGGAGAGTGGATTTTCTATCTTCGTTCTCTCAGACTGTCGGAGAGCAAAGTCGTCCCGATTATCGAGTTTCGCCAAGTCGGACGTCGTTACAGCGTGAAATTAAAGCCGGGACTGTGCTCCTCGGGATATTCCGCGGGAGGTGAACATCGGTAACGAGGCACTCGACGAGCGCCGTGCCGACATCTGGGAAGGACCAACTTATCAGAACTCGCAAATAAGACTACTCCCCTCCCCCCTTTCCTCCTTTCAGTTTGGCTCTGAATATCCTCCGCGAGGTCGAGATGTGGAGTGTCCGAGCTGGATTCTTCACTGTTTCCCCTCCGCCCCTTGTCGGCAATTGCCTCTCTTTTTTTCCACGACTTTTTACTTCAACTTCGTAAAGTCGCCGTTCGCGTTTTCTTTTCTTCGTCGATTCCGCATCTCGGGCGTTTCTCCCGACCATTGTTCTAATGAAAATATGATGAGATAGCATTTCATTGACCGATAGGTCTCATTACCGGACCAATATCCGTCGGCTATACGCTGCGGATTTCCCGGCGCGAGCGAGAAAAAGGGTTTTCCTGCACGTTTGATTTAAATAGCGAACATTTCCGCGCAGAGCCTCGAGAGACTCTTTTCCATCCCCTTCCTTTCCTTCCGCGAGAGAAAGCGGGCGAACGTTCGTTCTCGGCCGATGATCCGTGACCGATCTACGTGCGCGCAATTAGAATTCTCGCTATCAATTCCGCGGAGGGTCAAACCCTGGAACGGTCTCCTCTCGCTGAGATTCTCAATATCTCCTTCGAGAGAAAATCGAGAGGGTAAGAAACTTGGAAATAAGATGGAAAGTCAGTGGTGCTTCGACGAGCACGCTGCTCCCTCCGACTTTTCTCTCTCTCCCTTTCGCGCACCTCTTTAGTCTTCATGACCAGAAGAGGACAGACAATTCCATACTCATCTACGAAAGTCTCTGGAGGGGAGAGAAAAGGTCTTTTTCTTCCTCCCTTCGTCCGCTCGCGCTTTGCAAAGAGAACAAGAAAAATATTAACGGTCGAGTTGTGTTTTCGTACGTGAAACGATCGCAATGTGTGTGCGGCTACCGCGAAAATCCGTGACTTTTAACAAATAAAAAATAAAAAAAAATTCGAACGTTTTGGATGAGGAGTTTGCAGGAGAAGATCACGGACTTTTAAATCAGATTACGGAAGTAATTTCTTATCGGTTTTTTTTTCAACGCGCACATCGGTCGCGCGATATAAAGCCACGCTTCCTCGCAAGGGCGGTGCTTTAATTTAACGAGACTGCGCAAACGGTGTTTGAACGTAGCAGTTTTTGCGTAGCAAAACTCGTTGATAGAAAAAGAAGATGCGACGAGGGACCCTCGTAATTGCACGACAGAAGAAACAATTTCGAGATAGGCCTACTCGAAGGGAGCGAGAAAGAAAGAAATTGTCTGATAGATACTTCCGTAGGGTTGTGCGCAAAGTCGATACGAAGGGAAGAAAAGCACAGGAAGAAGAAGTTGTTCCAAGGGCCGGAGATGGTCTTTCGCAACGATGCTTCGTGACGAATCCAAACTCCCCCTCCCGTCTCTTTTCTCTCCCTCTCTCGAAAGAAATTAAAATCCGCTTTTTACAGTCGGCGTGATTCAATCTACAAACTAAATCGAGTTGGCGCCGAGAGGGACGAGACGAACGCTCGCCGGATTAATCCCGAGTATTCGAACTTCGCGCGCTGGTATCTTCCTTTTCGCGACGATCCCCTCGTAGCGAGTCGTCACGTCTGTTCGATCTCGTCTTCGGCCTTTCTTTGTTCCGACGCTCCGGCGCGAAGACTTTGCTCGAATTTCCGAGTTCGCAATATAAATTCGCGCTCGTTTTATTCGCACAACATTTACGCACATCCGCGAAATTACAGGTTTCATCACGTTATAGATTTCGAGTGTCCCGCACGCATCAGAGAAATGCCGCGCGCGCGCCAAATAATTTGTAATTTCTGAAGCACGCGAGTGTAAAATGAAAATGTAATGCACACCTACAACTTACGATTGATTTGCATCGCGCGCGGCAAATAATAATGTCAGCGACCGAGTAAATAACTCGTTTGAAATATTAATTATCGATTATAAGGGAGACCGAACAATGTAGTCGGCGCATTTTGTTTTCCGTCGAAACAATGCGCGATGAAATTTTGATATGACTTTTATAACCGATTCAATAATTCAACACATTATATTTGCAATTGTCCATGTCTGTTTTGCCGGCATTTTTGCTCCTTCTCTCTTCCCCGGCGTGTTGTTAAACAGCAACACGCCGGGGCTAATGTAGAATAATGATTATAATGATGATAATAATAACAACAACACAACACACAGACGTAATAGTAATGGAGTATAAATGACAGTCCAAAGCGCGATCATTAAAACTTCGTCCAAACGAAAATGCTGAAAGCGTGTGCGATTCTGTCGTTAGTGAGTTTACATTGTCCCACATCACACAATGCATATTCAACCTGCGACGTTCGTGAATTATTCCGCACAATTGCGTACAGTTTTGATATCGTAATGTAAAAAAAAAAAAAATAAATCACGAGAGCGTTACTCGAAATGTTTCGAAGAAATGACAAAAAAAAATGTGAAACTCTTCACACGGACACGCGCGCGCGTGTGTCCGTGGATATAAATATTCGATATGTTTATTTTATTCTTTGCACAGAAAAGCGAGTTCCCGAAACAAGCAAAAAATTTGTTATACTTTGCGAGGAAATGGAACACAAATCGATATCGTCGCATTCTTTTCGCGATTTTCTCTTTTATTTTTCTTTTGCTTCAGAAAAAAGCCTCCTCTCCTCGATAAAAATCTCTCTCTCACTTTCTCTTGTCCTTCTTGTGCCACGCAGCGATCGCTTACATATACGCCGGCACATATTGCGCGTTCAAGTTTCCGGAAGTGACCCGCCTTCCGTTTAGGTCCGTTTCTTTTTTGGCCCGCTCTTGCGGGCTTAATTCCCGGGAAAACCGGATTTTTCGCTCGATTGGAGACGCTTTCATAGGTACGTATGTGGGAGATGCAGGGCGGCAACTTGCGCTACTTCTTGTCATTCTCTCTTTCTCTCCTTCTTTCTCGAATCGATGATATCGGCGACCTCGTTCCTTCCGCATAGCTTTTGTCAGACGAAATTCATATTTATTCGAGCTACTTCCAAAAGTCGAACACACATATTCCATATATCGCGGAAAGCCAAAGCCACGAGCGAGAGAAGAAAAACGCGAAAATATAAAAAAGAAAAACAGAGAGAAAGAGCTTTTGTCTCAGTATTTTCTTCAAGAACAAGCGAGCCTCGTCAGTCTCCGCTCAGGAAAGATTAGAACGGCAAGAGCAGAGATACGTGCGCGTCTCCCAACGGAAGTAAAAGAGATGAATAGCCACCTCGCAAGACAAACTTCCTTCGCCGCGGCGATCTCTTGCCTGGCTTCCGCTATACGATGTAGCAGCTTGCTCGCGCGCGTGCAAGAAACGAGACTTATTGAACGCATTATTCGCGCCTTACGCAATCAGTTAAAATCTTCGGAATTGCTTCTGCCAAATTACTTTTACACACCGAACGCCGGAAGCGTTCTATTCACCGACGAAGTAGCTTCCGAGTTTCGGTATTTTGTGTTTTTTTTTTATTCTCATCCGATAACTTCGCATTTACTTTCCGGAATCTTTACGCGACTTTGCGCAAATAAATCCGCCGGGAAAGTTTGTTCCGCTCATTCGGTTTCGCGTTTCATGCGTGGCCGCGAATTATCTTCACCGTGTTACGGAAACTTTCTTGCGCGCGACATGAAGCGTGAGAGAAAGAAAACGAAGCTCGCGCGGAAAAGTAAAGTCGGTCATTAGAGTTGCCCTAGGGACGGCTTCGTATTGGCTGCGCAGGCACTTTAATCTTCGACTCTCTTTCTCTTGAGCCCCCGCGTTAAAGGACTTCCCGAGCGTAAACGGCAAAATAGTAAACAACGACCGTCTGAATTTTTAAGACTCGAGGTTTTCGCGTGACTGTAAAGCCGTGCTCGGGCACCGCGCAATTGACATTAAAAAAAAAAAACAAATTTATTGCATCTTGCAGCTTGATACAGCATTTGAATCGCGAGAACAGCGCGGGAAAGAAAAATTTCTCGCGAAACGAGACTCATTGCTTTTTTTTCATGTTTGACCTGTAATCGGCATCCGACCTCGTTATTATACGGAAAGGAGTTAACTACAAAACGCTCAATACAGGAAGCTGCGATCGCGAGCGGAGAGCAAACGTTGCCAGTCCGCGAAAGTGCGCCAAATGCATTCACTAAAGAGAGATAAATAAAATACCAGAAGTGGAAACTTCAAACAAACTTGCCTGCGCCGTACCGTAGCGCAATCTACTCAATAATTCATTATAGGACGAGGAGTCGCAATTACGGGGCAGAGAATCTTCAATTAAGGCACTCTTTGAATCGCGTATCTTACAAATCATATATATATATATATATGTATATAAAATATTTATATAGAACAAATCGCATATATACGTACGGAAAATCTATTTATGTATAAGAAAAAAAATTCACCGAGCTCCAGAAATAAACAAAAAAATCCATAATTCATGCGTTCCGACTCGCTTTTGTAGCCTCTCAATTAAAAGAAAGCGATTACTTAAATCGTCTTGGCGCTATTTTAGCAACTAGTTTGCTCTGAACTTGATCGATATGCTCTTCGCGAGAGTATTACCGCAACGAGAAGCAAGTCCGTCTCTTTCATCTTCGTTCGGAAGACGTCGAAGGGATCTCGAAAAAGCGGAATCTTGTAAATGAGCTCGACAAAAATTCGTTACGCGCGAAGAAAAGAAGCGTGAGCGAAGATTGCGAGAAATACGCGGACTGCGCCCCGGAAACCTCCATTGTTTGATATTCCTTTGAACCAAAAATGCTTGTTGAATCGAAGTTTAATTTACTCGACGGATACTGTAAAAAAATTAAAAATTAAAAATTTAACAGTTAAATTTCTTTGTGCTTCAAATATTTGAGGATCGGGCGCGGTGGCAAAACCGATATTTGATAGTTTTTGAAGCACTTCGTATATGAAGAAACGATCAGAGAAAGGGGAGAGGGAGGTCACGAAAATTGGACGAATCGATCGAAATGGAGCACGAAATCATAAAACCACTCCGCGGTTGCGAATAATGGTTTTTCGTCTCCGACAAGGGAGAATGGAAGGAAAGCAGAGAGGGTAGCCCGTACCCCCGGCGCCATTCAGCGACGAGGAAATCGCGTTGCACGAGCCGAATATCATCGACTACAATAAAGGACGTGCATGTGGTGCTCGACGACGATTCTTGAAAAGGTCGGACTTCTCGGGGGCCACAAACGGGAAAGCGAGTGAGGGACCTTTTTGTCACCATTTCCCGTCTCCTTTTCCGTTCTTACATTTATCGCGGGAGATTGTCTGTTTCCTTCTTATCGTCCGATCTTCAGCTTTTCGCGTATATTCGCGCGAAGAAACGAAATATCCTGTGTTAAATATCTGTGTATTATTCACCCGCATCGATAAGACTGAAAAGGTTCAATTTGTCTCGATTTCCGCTGTCGATATTGCAAATTCTCTCCCACCTCCGATTTCTTCCGCTATCGTTCTTTATTATCGCCGAGATTCAGAATCTGCCGTTCGACTCTTCTTTTCGAACTTGAAAGAACCAAAGAACGCGCAAACGTTCAGGAAATTGCGCTCTTTGCGTTGCGAAACATCTCGTCGGCATTTATTTCCGGCCTCTTCTCACGAGTTTCCAGTTTTTTTTCCCCACATATAAAATTGTTCCTTCTTTTATATGAAGAAATACTTTTTTATTTTGTTCGTGATCACTTCTCATAAAGCTGTTTCTATTTTCGCTCGTTTCGATTGAATGTTACCGCGATCGACTCAAGGAGAGACATCAAAGCGCAATCCGCGTCATGCGATACAAACGGATTTCGCGAATTCTCGCGCGAAGCTACAGGTTGCGGAAGACGTTCAGGATCTGATTCCACGAGACTTCGCTCGTCGCGCCCGCTTTATCACCGCAACGAAAAGCGTCAGTCCTCTTTCGAAATCGGCTATATCGGAAAGAGAGAGAGAGAGAGAGAAGTTTCATTGTCGGGAACTTAAGAGTGCAATTCGCGACGAACGGGGAGAGGGGGGATATATAAGGTGGGCGTGGCCGGTGAATACCTTCAGGCAAGAAATTCTCCGAGAACCCGCGAGAAAGTTAGATTGCTGAAATAGTTGCTGGCGTTCTTATCTCTGTCGCGGCTGGTGGCCCGGCACGGAAAAAACCGAACCGGGATGTGCGGAAGAGAGAGAGAGAGAGAGAGAGAGAGAGAGAGAGAGGGAGAAAGAGAGACGTGTACACGTTCCGGTTCGCGGCGGGAGCGAAAATTCTCAGCTAATTTATGTGCCAATTAATTGCTAATTAAGGCGCCGCTTTTTCGGCCGAATTATTAAATTCTCCGAGCGAATCGCCGGACGGTTTAAATATTGGCGGAAGGAAGGAAGAGAGTGCCTAAAGCCGCCCTGTGTCGCGGCCAACTAAGTTAACTCTTCGTTTTCCCTTCTTCGTTCGAAACCTCGTTCTTTCTTTTTCCCACGGTTCTCTCCCGGTTTCACACTCGCAAACTCTTTCGCAAACCGGAAAGATGTTTGCCCGGGCGACATCTTTCTCTCTCTCTCTCCCTCTCTTTCATTCTTCTTACTGTTCCAAACTTTTATTCTCTGCTTTTTCATCGCGGATCAGGCCTTAATCGGTGGCTTACTCATGTGGAGCGGATGCCGATCCGAAGTTTCGTAGTCAATTCTTTCTCGACACGTGCGAAAATTTGACAGAAGATTCCTCTTTGTTTTGATAATCAAAATATTTTAGTGAAAATTAAACAAGTAAATGTTTATAATCGCTTTCTTCGACGATCGCAAAAATTACGCAATCTCTCAAAAGCTTAATTTGTCAGAATTCATTAACTTTCGATGCTGAATAATTTCGCAATTAGGAATGCCATCGAATTTTCGCTCCATCCGCGATAAGAGACTTTCTAGGAGGAAGACAATTTCGCTTCCCCTTCGTACAAACGCGTCTGCTACAATTTCGCGGACCTTTCTCCGGAAAGTAAAGTTGATTTTCTATCAACAGTAGCTCGAGAACTCGTTCTGGAGAGAAACGCGCGCGGCTTGTAATTTTACTCTAACGGAAGAAGCAGCTAACTGCAGAGAAGCGCGCACGCGCACGCGCGCTTCTCTAACGGGAAGGGTTGTTTATGCGTTTCCTCTAATTCCTTCGCTCTTTGTGAATCGTTCCGTCGCGAAACAAAACCGAGTTCGATTGTAAGGATCGAGCTCTCGGCCGTTGATTCCGCTGAGAGAAAAACACGCCGCGAAAGGGGTCGGTGTTAGCCGAGGGGAGGAAAAGCGAGCGGACAAACAAGCAGAATAGGAGAGCACGGAGCGAAAGAAAACAACTCCTCCGCGTCGGAAACAAAAGAGTCCCGTGCTCGAAACAGAAATCCCACTGCCTTTTTTGTCCAGAGCTGAAGTAAATATTGTTCACTTTCCCGGTGCCTACTGTACACTCTTTCACCCTTCGGTAGGAGTTTACATCGGCAGTCACAATGGTCGGGTCTTGACAGTTCACCGAGTCTCTTCACACATCTCTTTCCACTTTACACACGCACACACAAACACAGAGCACGCTCTTCACGCTTCGATGTACTATCGGTGCTGATACTTCCATCCGAGCTCTCGCGCGATGCTCACAAAGCAGTAATCGGTTATCCCCGAGGTCGTTAACAACGTCCTGGTATTTTTTTTTTTTTTTTTTTTTTTTTTTTTTTTTTTGTTTTTCCGTAAGACACTTTTGCGTTCCAATCCAGGAAACTAATTGCTACGCGTGCAGCAATTATATTTTTATATTGAAATAATTATTTCGGTAATGCAACCGGATTTTTGCTTTAGACACGTTTATTGTTTCGATATCGCTCACAATGGGCATTAAATATGATCAAATTCAATTCGCATTATCGTGCGCAGCGTAGTGGGATTAACCGACAACGATCGCTCATTATTACAATAACCCGCGCGCGGGCTTATGGTTTTGAAATGCAATGATTTTCTCGGTTTCACAATGGATTGACTTTTGAATTCCGAAGAACCGTCCGATCCGTCCGTCCGGCACACGGATTATCCGTTGCACTTTTGCTCTCTCGCGCAATATTGGACTACACAAATATTCCTATTGTCCCTCTCTCGCAGTTTTTAAGTTCAATGGATTTTATTTTACAAAACTAATATTTAAATCCACTAGAAAATGTGAGATGTCAAAAAAAAAACTAACTAAAAAAAAAATATATAATAAATCTTTTATTGCCGCTGTCCAAAGGTTTCATTAAATTATGTTTCGAGAGAAAGAGAGAGAGAGAGAGAGAGAGAGAGAGTAGTTTGAACATTTTATTATAAAAATATATTCAAAACATAGTCGCGTCCGGTACACAGCGAAATAGAAAATTCTTCCTTTATTTGTGTACAAATGCAATATTCCTTTCCGTATGGAATATTTTGCAAATAAAACTCTTTTTCAATTCAATTGCGAAATAAATTGTCCAGAAGGAGGTCAACAGTTTCGAAAATTAAATACTTTAAGGGAAAACATCGCGCAATATAACGCTCTTATAATATAATCTACTGAATCGCGTTCGGCTTGAACGGTAACGGTTTTATTAAAGGAAATCTCGAAAGAGAGAGCGTTAAAAAACATAACGCGCGAGAAGGAATCATAAAATCTCCGCTTTCTTAACTACATCGTAATACGGGGACACATCCACGAATTCAAGACATTGCCATGCAACGAATGAGAATACGACGAGCTCGTATTTACGACGTCTATCGAGACGACTTTAGTTTTCTCGTAGACTCGTTTTTCCAAGCCGTGCTCAATCGCTTCTCGAATTAAAACGTCCGACTTGGCAAAAGTTCCGTTCGAGCTCCACCGCCCCGCCCCCCCAAAAGGAGAAGCGGATTCTCACAGAGGAGGAAGACGACGGGAAGGGCGAGATCTAGTTGTTTCCCTCGAAAGTTTTTCTTACGCGTTTCTCGACGACGAGGGAGCGCAAAGAAGTCGCTGATGGCGAATCACATCGACGACGACGACAACGACGTAAAATCGAATATCGAGAGGCGACATAAAAGAAGAAATCTCCAAGCGCTTGTTAATTAAGCATCGGAATTAGTCGACGCTCTCTGACCGTTCCGGCTCTTTATTCGAGCAGAGGAAGTGTAGTCGCAGTTTCCGGAAAACTGCCAGAAAAGCGTAAACTTTACCACTTGCAATTCCGCGTGTTTTTATTCACTTGAATAACAATAGAAGTTAAAAGTTAAACTGGCATATTATTCACAAGTTTGTTTTATCAAGTTGCAGTTAATTAACTAAAAATAAATTAACGAAAGAAAAAACGGTAGATAAAAATTAGGTCTCGCTTGTGCAAAAACTGGTTCTGCACAAACTTCCTAATCTGCAAAACTATATAGACGTCCAAGTGTTCCGCGAAGAAGTAAGAAGTGAACATTATTAACGTTTCATTAAAATAATGCGATTGTTATCGCGAGGCATCGATCCTCGCAGCGTTCCCTTAATTACCGTTTTGCGAGCTGCGGCAAAGCGGAAGAAACAAGGTAGTAACACACAACACGTTTCTCTCCGCAAGAATATTCATTCGCGTCTGTGCGGAATTTAAATGGCAATTTCCATTTTCGCTGCGACAGACCGTTCTTACATTCGGGTGCCGATTGTAAGGACAGCAATTAAAACGGGAGAATCGTACTTCCGCGCAGTTGGTTGGCCGACGGCGTTCTGAAAGAATTATTTCGCGACACAGTTTCGAGAGAAAGAGCGCGAACAATTTCCTACGAAACTTTCGACGCGCGGATAGTGCGGAACGAAGTGGATAGTTTCGCCCGACCGACGCGGCTGCGGGTACCAAAGACGCCACTTAGTCCTTGTGAAAATTTAATTTCGACTCCTTACACGGGGGACACGGGGAAATTGGGACAGCGTCATCAGGAGGGTTAATATACTTTGTGCATTTAGCGGCGGAGCGCGATGAATCGCCCCGGGGAATAAGAACGCGCGAACACAATACATAAAAGTCTTTAACATTTGCACGACTGCGTAATTACAAAATCGCGAGCTAACGGGGAAAGAGAGGCAATCGGCGAACGTATTTCGCGCAATGTCTATTGATATGCAATGAGATAATTTTTTCTTTGGAACAAGAGCCTGAAGAAAGACGCCAGCAATGTTTTCCTTCTTGCCGCTGAAACTTTTGGAGCATTCGAGGGGTGTCCATTTTTTTGTCCGCGCGCACGACGAGAGAAAACATCGACCAAAGAACGCGTCACCGGAAAACGACATTATCCTCTCTCTCTCCCCATCGAGAGAGAAACGCAACCAATAATTCAACGACCGTTTTTGTTTGTGCACGCGCAAGAAGCGCGGACGGCCGCGCGTTTTGCAGCGAAATTCCGCAGCGAGACACGATGCGTCGTTGTTCTCCAAATCGGCAAATTTTTATCCCGTTACTTGTTAGCGCGCTGTCGCATTGAATTCGGATATCGTTCGATGGTTTTTTTTTTGCTCTCGAAATTCGGACGCTTTTCCCTCCCGCACGAGACTTGTTTAAAATATTGAAAGCAATAATGGAACACACACATATACGGTTCTTCTTCGCCAATAAAACACACAGAAGAGAACAAACAAAAATATACAAAGATGTATTTGAAGAAGAAGTATCTTTAAGTCGCTGAAATATTTACTTAACTGTGCTTTCGCGTCTTATACGTTTTGTTATATTTCACGGCGAGTGCTTGTGTCTGTTTCTTTTTACCCGCCCGACATCTCAAATTCTGCCACTTTCTCTTATCCGAAAGAATATTTTGTCGTTAAAGGCGAATTTATGATTTTGCATAAGACCAGAATAAATAATTCGCGATAGAAGGCGCGCACAAAATCTCGTCGGAATAAAAACCGCAACGATAACAACAAAAGCCAGTATACGCGCCCGTTTCCGACCGCGCGTATCTCGAAATGGTTTTCAGATTTTTGCGGTAGAGAAGAGGAAGAAGCTCCTCTCTTTCTCGGAACGAAAAGGAAACGAAATTCTCATGAAAATTCTACAAACGGCGATGGGAGGTGTTTCCCGTAATGTCCGCTGATCCTTACATTATATCCGCTGTTTCTCGCGCGTCATCTCGCATTTATTGTCTGGTCTACTGCGGTTTCGCAAAAGCGTTCGATTTGTTTCGGGAGAGGAGAAAAATGCGAAACGTGAGATGCAATTATTGGATATGTTATTATTATACGTTGCGGGAATTCTCCGGGAAACAATGTTCTCAAAAGAGATATTGTGATGATTTCGAAACAACAAATGTACATATCGCGTACATATCGCGAAGCGAACGTATTAAATGAACAAAGTGACAATAGTGACGGCGCATAAATCATCGAAATGATATTACCTAACCGCTGTAAAAGAATATTTACAACATACGTTCCAAAAGAGCCGCGACGAATTAAACAAAACACCGCTGTTGACGCGATCGGTAAATATTTCAATTACCTGACCGCGCGATTAGCATTTTTGTTTTCCGATCGTATCGCGCGCAAATCTTATTTTCTATATAGCGCGCGCGATCATTACGTCATTATATCATTAAATGCCTCAGCTAACAATTAATCGCATTATCCGAATGAGGCTTTGCCGCGAGCTTGCAGGTATTTATCGTATCAATGGATTGGATAACGAAGTTTTCGGGTTATATATACGGCCGAGGGTCGATACAGGCTGACGTACGAGCTTACGTATGTGGTGACAGAGAGAAAAGCACATGCTTCGCACGAGATTGCCCGCGATTCATCGAAAATATTACGCTTCAGAAAGATTATCTGCGCTCAAGAGAGATTTCAACAAATTTGTGCAATTGCTTTTGCGCGAAAAATCGCACGAGTCTCTCTCTCTCTC
>QVOB01012945.1:0-22432 GCA_014839585.1 Pseudomyrmex concolor
TACATCACAATTAGTTTTTGAAACATCCGACGAAGAGAATTCATGCAACTGCTTTTTCGAAATAAGAAAATTGAAATTATTTTGAAATTAATTGAGGAAAAAAGTAATGAATTGTAGGAAAAAGCGTTCTGGTTAATGTGCGTAATTTATAGCGGTATTATCGATATTCGTGCTTATACATGTTGAGCAAGTAGTGTTGCTTGCGTGCAATTGTATTCGTCGCTCGTCGTTTTCCGCGAGGAAAACGACGCGCGATATATCTATTGTCTTCAGCTCCAGCGGAAATGTCTTTCGTAGTGAGAAGCGCGCATTCCCGGCGCGTATCTCGAATCGAGTTCTCGATTCTGGAAGCACACTACCTTTCAAATATAGTTAACTAACCGGAAGTGACGAGAGCAGGCGGGCACGTTGAATGCACCGGGAATCATTCGTAAAAAGCATCGATTTTTCGATAATGTCTATACAAATCTTTTTGGATATTTCGATTCTTGGTTTGTTTAGAATTATTTTTAACACAAATATCAAGAGTCACATCGTATAAATCGCGGAGGACAAATATATATGTGAAGACGTTTTTATTCGACGGATTCGAAGTCTTGATCTTGAAGACAATCTAAATGAGTTTCCGCGGACAACCATCGAATCCGATTAACACGGTGTGGTGGTCGGTTGATTGAAATATCGAGTGAAAAGACCGAAGCCGATTCTGCACCTGAGGCTCCGCGTTACGAAGAAGAATCGTTACGAGGAAGCGTTAAACTATCGCTTAATAGTTGGTGAGTTTCCGGGCGCCACTTACATAACAGCCATATTTACGTGATCGATAAAAACAAAAAGTCAGTTTCGCGTTTCATCTCGCAATTTTACGACGCTGCAGATTAATAATGCAAAACGATCGGTCGTATATAGGAGAAATTTCAGCGTTTTTATTCACTTTTTAATCACTCTAGTTTATAGTGCATTTTAAATACGATAAGTGACAATGAGACAAATTACACGTCTATATATTTTGCTATATCTGACTTTAGTTTTAGAAATTTTATACTCAAACGTCTGAACTTGTAAGTTTGGGAGCGAACGAAGTAAATCATTTTATTAATATCGCAGTTTACTCGAAAATCTCATAAAATGTTTGATCACTTTATTACTTTTAAAATAAATTAATTTTCATTACGGTGTTTTGTTATTAAAGAGAACAAACATTATCATCTGACACTCATATTATAAATTGTGAAACCATGTAGGATATTCGCAAAAAACAATCGAGATATTTCCTTTCAACGTGAAAGTCGAAAAAAAAGGATGAAGAGTTATCATTTCTTTCTTTATATTATTATTTCACGATCTCTATTTGTGGTATTTGTGTTTTAAACCGTCTCGCTCGCAGCGCGTTTCCGGTTGCGAGCGGGAAACGAGAAGAAAAGCGAGAAAGAGAGAGGATGCGACGGAGAGGAAAGAGGGGCGTGGAGAGCGATATTGATTTTGCAGCAACAAACCGGCGGCGGCCGCATTTCATAGCCTACCAGACGTAGCCAGACGCACGTTCGACGTGCTCCGAACGGATTCTGTTAAAAAGTTTCAAGTCTTGCTAGGTAGGATCACACGGAAGGCAAAAGCCTCATAGAAGCCACGCCCTTCGATCGCCGATCTTATCGTCTTCACGATTAGGTTTTATCAAAGTTTACAGGTCGGCGAGTACGCGCCGAGAGTCTTCCGGACGATTGCGAATATGCTCGGCTTTTATGTCGAGACCGACTTGCAGAATCGTCACTTTTCCTTTTCAAATTGTTTGCAGATGTGAAAAAAAGTTTTTTAAAGAAAAAAATATAATTTTTTTTACATTGAAATAACATAAAATTGTGGTTATTTCACTCTTTTATTCTCAACGGCAAAAACTGTACAAAAATCATTCATATAAGAGAGGAAGTAAAATAATATTTTTTTGAAACACATTTTAAAAATTACATAGTAGATAAATAAAGATTGCGCAAAAAATTAAAAGTTTTTGTAAAATAAAAGCTAATTTTTTTATTCTATCGATGTTCTAGAACATTGAGAGAGGCTTTTTTATTTGCATTGTCTACGGATTGTGTGACGGTATATTTTAAAATGCATGGAGACTTTATTAACGATCGTGTGCTCGCGATACACGTTATTGTCTCGCTGATACGTGCGATGTAATACAAATCGCGGCATAATGGAAGAATAGCGGCGCAGAAGTCGATGCCGACCGCTTTATCACTTTATTATAAACGCCAGACAAAAAGGATTTATGTAAAGACGATTCTGACACTAACAAAAATTTTCATCCAAATGACGTTGTCACGTCATTTGCACAGGGACTATCATTTATTTATTTATTTTTTTTTTACGTGCGTTTTAAAAAGATGGGTTTTGTAAATTCACTTTTTGCAATTATAAATTTTACGCATTTTACTAAGTAAACTGCATGTGAGTGCAATAAATGTTTCAAGAAACTTTTTAAAACCTCTAAATATGTAAATGAAAATTCTGTAAAAATTTCGTGATAAATTAAAAACTATTTTTTTCTGCTATAAACATCGGTTTTCTTATTTTTCTGCTTGTGTATAAATATACTTTGTGACAAAAATATGTAAATTAATTAAAAATATTAAAAAATATTCAAACTATTTGTATATATTCTATTTTGTCAAATTGTTTAACGAGAATATAATTGAGACAAAATATTAGAAGGCAATTGTTATCAACAAAATCGTCACGAATGTCGATAGAAAGGATGATTATAGGTCGTTCAGAGGAAATCACGTGATCAAAGGCCAATTGGTAAGCGAAACACGTTCCTTCTGTCAACAGAGATGCTAGTTCACTTTGCCGAAGTCCTTGTCGACATCCTTGCGTGGACAACGTGGAGGAACACAATATCGTCTTCGTTCGTAGAACGATCGATGCTCCAATCATATAAGAGTTTGATAAAGTATCTGTTTGAAACTCTTGAAAAATAAAAGTGGCTAATAAATACAGAAAGACAACGCAGAAAATTTTAATTACCTCCAAATGCAATTTATAAAGCAAATATTGTTTTAAAGTTGTTGAATTATGATATTTTTTTCACACAGAGAGAACGGTTTCTTTAGATTTAACAAATTTCCAATGAAATTATTCCAATGAAATAATTTCTTTGGATTTAACAAAATTTAAATCTAAGAGAACGGTTTCTTTAGATTTGACAAATCTTGTTAAATCCAAAGAAATTATTTCATTGGAATAATTTCATTGGAAATTTGTTAAATCTAAAGAAACCGTTCTCTCTGTGCATATATTTTTAGTTCTCTCTCTCTCTTGCGCATCTTGGCATTAATAAATCTTCACTCGCATGATGAGCCCGGCAGACTCCATTAAAATAAAACTATCACGTGTGAGAGAATCATGGACTTGCTCGCAATGCAATGAGTCAACGCGCGCACCCAACCGGAAATACTGGACTAGCGCCAAGAATCTAAACGGCGCGCGTGTCTCGACAGATTTGTTGATGCTTTCTGATATTGCCAACAAAAAGATCGCGAACAAGTCAAAAAATGGAAAACTAACCGAATCTATGCCAACTTATTTCTCGTCAATACGCGTCGGCTATTGTAATATCGTACTCTTCGAGAATATTGTAGATTTAAACGCGAAATTAAAACTTACTATCGAAAATTGCAAATATATTAAATTATATTAATTGACAATCGTTAAATTATATTAATTAACAATCGTTCACTTTAAAATTGTCTCTTGATTTATTTTATTAAAACATTCGTTTTCCGGGTATCAACGTATCGCTCGTTTTTTAATTTTAACCTCAGGATAATCCTAAAATCCCGTCGCGATTCCGGCAAAGGACTGCGAGAATTAATGGCGACTGGTTAGATAGCACGGTGTTGAACAGCGACGATTAAGCGTCATTGCATAAGAATGCATTCGGAGCGCATAATAATCCCGAACGATGCCTCATCGCAGCAATAAATGTCTTGCGAAGCGACGCCCACCGTCATCACGCTCTGTCGAGAAAAGACAAATAAATTAAAATTACCATTTATGTTCTTCGAAGAGAGAGAGAGAGAGAGAGAGAGGGGGGAAAATTCAATTCGCAGTTGTACCTGCTGCGTCTCAAGTCTGAGAAGAATTTCCTTAAACAAACAGGTTTCTAATTATTGAAGCAATAGTACTTTAATACAACTTTATTATTTATCGTTCTTTTATACGAGACTCGAAGTCCACAACACGGACCTTGATGGTTTCTTGCGCGAGTTTGCACGCGCCTTTCATTAGCGAAAGTTGCCAGCCGGAAGGCAGAAGCGCGGTTGAAGTTGAAAAGCTGATTGAAGTACCTCGGCGGTTTACCGCCTTTATCTCTTCTCTCTCTCTCTCTCTCTCTCTCTTTTCTTAGGATTTAATAACTTTTATTTTTATTTCTATAAAACCCTCGTAGTTGGAAAAAACTCGCTGATTGTTCAATTATCTCAAAAGCAAGACTCATCAATACATAAATGATCCAATTTAGCGCACGAAGAGAGGAAAAGGAGAATGTGAATTCGACCATAATTTTTTTCGCTTTTAAATTGTGAAATATTTTGTAACTTTGTTTTAATGCGGTTTAGTTTGACAAACGTAAGGCTAACAGGGTTAATCAACGGAGAAAATTAACAGGCCATTTTTTGTAATAAAAAGATCCGGACGTAGTTGGCAAAGTCGAAGAAGTCTCATCGATTTTACAATCTACCACCTTCGCGGACTATTATCCCCCTTCCTTCCTCCTTTTTTCCTTTACTTTCTCCTGATAACTCGACATTCTCTCTCTTCATATATAGTCGAAGAAGAAGGGTGGGTGAGATCCTTTTCTTTTTTCTTAATGTAGACACCTCACTAACTCGCAGTTAATGAGGCGAAAATAAACGTGTAGAAAAAAAAAAAAAAGATACATTTTGCAGAAAGAATGGAGAATTTTCGTTTATGTTTAAAGTTTGTCCGCGAGCGACAACGGCCAGGATGAAAACTTTTGTGCTCGTGCAAATGAAATCGCTGTTGTTACGATTACCAATTTTCTTTGAAATGTCAATTCTCGACAATTCTAAAAACTATTTAAAACTTTCTTTTTGAAATTAACTACGTTGTAACATGTTCTAATTAACTCAGCTATTCAATTTCTATCCTTTGTTCCAGACATTTCAACGCCGGCTTGTCGTTACGTAAAGTACAATAGCCTGGAAGATGTAAGGTCGCAAGAATTGGGTTTTCAGCAATTAGAATTTACGCCCACGGTTGTCTCAAAAATACGGTAAGACTGCCCGTCCGTATATTCTTATATAATCATGTCATATATTGTTAATTCGTTATTAAAAGAGAGGCGAACGACGACCGGTCCTTAATATTTCTCCTTAAAAGGTTCGAATTTAATTATGCCAACTTGGTAATACCGAGAGCAAAGTGCTGCTCGGGCAGCGAATATCCTAATTAGCAATGCGGTTGCTGTAGCTGCCCTTTGCACGTATAACGAAAATTGGCGTCGCAACGTGCAAAGGCGGTCCGGCGTAAAGGGTAAACTCGTTTCAGTACATACGACACAGCGTTCCGTTTTGCTTACAGCGCAAACTAATTACGTTCGGTAATCGAACGCACGATCGAATAAGAAAATTTGATGTTTCAAATCTGCAATGTTAGAAAAAAAAGCAATGAAAACAGGCAATCGCAAATTGCGAAATAAAATGTTTGTTTACTTTAAACATGATTAAAGTACAAGTCAGAAAATTATTAGTTTCGCGAAGAAAATTTAATTCAAACTTTTAGGAAAAACGGTTTACTTTTAGGAAAAAATTTAATTTGCAATTTCAATGGAGTTTGTTTGATAAATAAATAATATACTATTTTTACACGATAGAATGCACGTCACGAGTACGCGCTTTTATGTTTTATAATTAGACTGACTGCACGTAAAACGCGTTGATGCGTTAAGCCGTTCAATATCAATTTACATCTAAAAATAATGCAACTTTCGCGACAGAAATCATACAGCGTATTCTTGACGGCGATGTCCTTCAGCATCGATGATTCGCAATAACAGGCCGACTGCGATTTTAAATAGCGCTCTCGAGAAAGCACGCTATTTTAGTGCAACAGGTGATGTGACTCGAAATTGTCAACGTTTCATCTAATGATAAAATCAAGTCGTAAGTTACAACGCAGCTGAGAAGCTTGGTTCGCATCTGAAATTGGCTGCATGGCGATGCAATCGGACGTTTTAGCGACAAGATGCATCAAACCAGTTGCATCTAAAACACTCGTGCATATGCTGTTGAAGGGAATTTGAAAGTTTAATGTTATTTGAAAGTTTTATGTTAAGTTAAAGTTTAAAGTTTGTTAATATAGTTTATTCACACAAATTCAAAATACTTGTAATAAACATTTGCTCATTGAAATCTCAAGAAACGGGCGCGACAACAGATAGTAGAATGAGATCTTTAAAAATTTAACGAGATACTGCAATAACGTCGCAACATCGATTTTTAGTAGGCGAGTTTGGAAACTTATCAAATCGCGGGGAAAGATCGAGGATCCGCCGAGGTAAGCGAAAGAAAATGTCTGCACCGCAAAATGTAGAGACGCGCGTAGGTCACTTCTCTCTTCTCTCTCTTCCGTAGTTTCTCTCCTCTCTGCGTCTTTAGACAATTTATCAGGGATTTCGGGTCGAATCCTGCGGGCTATCGTGCGCCGCGCGCGCGCACGACCTATATTTTTTTACAATTTTTTTTCCCCTTAAACCGTTTTTCACCGCGCGAGCTCGTGCGGGCTTTATCGAATTTATTCCGAAAATAACGCCGTATAATTTAGTCGGCGCAGAATTGAAGGACGCAAAATAAGCTGCGGTATATTTTATTCATCTCGCATTTTCCAGTCGCGATTTGAAGGGAAATTAATTGCAAATCAACTCTGTGTGAATCAGTTGTACACATATATCGGCAAGCTTTCCGATGTTATATCAAGTTAATACTATAAATCTCGCCAAGGATTCGGATCGTAAATTAGTGTCTCGCCGAGAGAGACACCGAAGTCAGCCGCAAACTCGTCAATAATTCATCGCAGACCACCAAAAATCCTTTTGCGCCACCCTAAGCGTGATTGACTTGATCCAACCAGAAAGAGGGATATCTATATTCTAAAGCCAGAGGATTACGATTCAATAAATTTGAAGCGCCTCGACGAAATAGATTCTCAGAATGATTAAAAGTAAACAAATGCAAAATACATGTACAAAATATAATGTATGTGTGTGGAAATCTCCACAAATCCGAAGAAAATCTAAAAATTTTTCTGTAGGTTCAGATAAGCTCCATATATTATCGAATCAAAAAGTTATGAAGTTCTAAAAGACTTCGCTTTCAGAAGGCCCGAAATAATTCTCAGAGAAATGTCGTGCTACTTCGTGGCCGCCATTCAACTCGGGAAATAACAGGTGCGAGGGCGATTTCCAATCTTTGTGCCCGAAAATCGTCCTTTATCCCTCAACCAGGATCACCGACCGGAGGAAAGGAAGAAGTATAAGGATATAACCTCGTCCGGGAAAACTTCCTTCGTTTCTTTCTTCTTTTCTTTCTTAGAGAGTCCAGTCCCTGTCTGGGTCGAGAAGACGAGTTCTCGAGCCCGGGGGTAGTTTGGATTACAGGCAAAATACGTCGAAACGAAATCCCTTCATCCCCTAAGGCTGGATTTTTCCTTTCTTTGGGCGTCATCTCTTCACAGTAACGTTTGCAGTAAATGTACGTTTTATAAGAATGAAAAGGATCAAGAATGGTCAGAGATTAAACATAAAGTGAAATTGTTCAAGAGGGATTTCTCATTCTTACACAATTTAAGATATATATATCTCTCTCTCTATTCTTAATTCATTGTCTACAAAAATCTGAACTAAACACGTACAAATGATGTAAACAAAATTACATTTCGCGTGTGAAACCACTTAAAACGATGATGTGTGTTTATTTATATTGAATAAGTATAACTTATTCAATATAAATTATTATGTAAACGTTTTTCTTCAAATCTTGAATTATTTATAAATGTTATGAATTCGACTCTGTATGGCTGCAAACAAAACTTTCGGGAATACCGCGCGAGAACGTATCCAATTTGTCTCTTTCCCGCTTGAGAATAATTCAGTGATCGCGGTGTTGAAACGCTGCGACGAATAACATTCCGAAGAGGGGAGAGAGAGAGAGAGAGAGAGAGAGAGAGGTGGAGAGTTCTTGGGGAAGCTGTTCTTCCGGATGGCTATTCAGCTACATGTTAAATGGTAGTGTCCGCTCATACTCCTTCTTGACGCCCGAAACTCATCATTTGTCTCATTCTGGATCCCACGACATTCTCCTTTCGCGTCTCAACTAGCTGTTCTCTTCACACCGTCCTTCTAGTGCTGCGGTAGCCATCTTGTCGCTCTTTTCTCTGTTGTCTTTCTATTGTTGCCGACCCTTTATTGTCTTCCGTCGACGTAATTTGCTCAACCGACACAGCTCGCGTTCTTCGCTCGTGCGGAAACCGGAAGTGCTGGAGGCGTCTGCTCGCGTCGTTCTACATTCTGCTCGTTTTGACGCATTGTCAAAAAAAAGAAAGAGACGCACGAAAATTGCGAACGAGATCAAGCTAAACAATGTGAACGCGCTGGTGCCAGCGCAGATTAAAGTGTCACTACTCGTTACTCTTCGAATTTCTCAGCAAATGGTTTCATTCGTTCGAATTTAAAACGATAAAAAAAAAATCATTTACTTAAACAATGTACGTATAGAACGCTTGACACATTGATATTGATAGTATTAGAAAACTATATTGACTTGTAATAAATATATTTTACACAATGCAGCTGATAGTTAAACAAATGTATTACTACGTAAGTACTTTCGTTGGATCTGGATCATTTATCTGTTTCAGCCCTTTCATATAACACCACATATCGTTGAGAAACCGAGCGTGCACACAAAAATGGCGTGATCGACGTACGAGTGAGAGCAAAATTCATAAATTACAAGACGCCAACCGACGTTTGGAATTCTCGTTTATCAAATGCGGGCGTGTGACGTTTTTAGTCGCTTAAATTAAACGAGCCCGTTGTAACTACTCCGAAAACGAACATTTATCTTCGTACCGTAACTGGACCCCCTGTTTCTCGACATGCCCTTAGATACACCTTAGATACCCCTTAGATACCTAGTTTTTCGTTACCTTTTCTTCCACTTGCGCAATCTCTAATAATCTCGCGATATTTATCTCATTTAAGAAAATCTGAAGAAATAATACATAGAAAAAATATCAATATGTCATCGTCAAACTGTAATTTGTTGTATCAGAATTTTACAAGAATATGCATCTCTCTTCCTTTTTCATGTAGTATAGAGTTTCACAGCTTCTTGTTTTTGGCAGAGGAAACATAATATAAATTTTAAAGATTTATGCGTTTTTTTTTTATAACAATGCTCTCAAGAATTGGAAATCTCTCAGGCAGCATAAACTATACAGATTTAAGTGTCAGAATTCAAACGGTCAAAATTTTTATGTGAATTAATAACGGTGAAATTAATGCTTGGCGTTCACTTCGGCTTCTTCGAGCTTCTAAAGATCAAAGACTTAGTTTAATTAGAAGCGTCTGTAGGAAAAGCGGTAGAACGCTTCAAAAGCGCAGCTATAATCCGCTCGTTAACGAGCCTGGAGCACTGAAATCGTTACTTTGACGCATCGCAATTATTTATTGTGACGAGAGTCACTTCTAAATTGGCTTTTTGCGATCTCTGATGAAAGACCGAGATCAAAGCGTGTATTCACTTTAATGAATCAGCGAAAACGCTGCGCCACGTTTCGCTATCCGAAGAATGTAATTCTGATTACGTATGTCGTGCTGTTTTTGTAGGTGCTCGAAATAAAAACAACGAACCAGATTCTCTTCAGGCAATATTCTCTTTACAACTATAAATATTGACAAACTAAATATTTATCTCTGCGTACAGAGATAGCGTTAAAATTATAATTAAAAATTTTCAAAGTTAAAAATCTATTAAACGGATGCTTCCATATAAATTGCTTCAAAATTTATTTTTAAGCAAAAATCATATTATACTCAAATTTCGACTCTCCATAAATCGTACGCATAATAGTAAATTGAGAAAAAATTTTTATTGCGTTCAGGCAGACGGGTTTCTAAGGTAAAATAGAATGTTCCTTTGAGAGCACTCTTTCGAGCAAAACGCGGAAGCATTATGAGCTAAGGGTCAATATTTCGGAGGAGATGTGATGCGATGCGACGTTGAGCGAAATGGCACTTTCGCGAAATCTGAGCTGCGATACTCGCGTGACAGTATCGCGTCTTCTGAAATTTCATGCCGTAGCGTAAGATGCTGGACTGTTCCGGCGAATGAATTAGAGAGAAAACGCGATGCAAACGAATAGAATCGAATTTGCCAGAAATTACAGCGTTATTTGATAAAACGTTTTTAAAATATGTTTTTTTGTATATCCTGTATGTTTTTTGTCCCCCCCCCCAAAAAAAAACAAAAAAAACACGCCTTTGTGTATCCTTTGTGTTTTATTTTCGTTTGCCGAATTATTTCGCGAAGATTTATTTTTCGCGGAAAAACAAGCCAAATACAATCAGTGACGTTTCAAGTAGCGTGTAATAAAATAAATCGAACGCAAGCAATTAATTCGCGGCCGGTTATTATAGAAACAGGGAATGGTGTCGCCGTAAATAACAATAAAACTCTATTAATGTGGTAGCTCTGATGGTTATCCCGGCTTGGAACCGAGCCAGAAACATACCGTGCCGACTATTCATCCCCGCGAAATACAAGCCGCCCTATCTGCCGCCCCGGAGGGTTGTGGATGACGATGTGCGCGCGGGATGCACTCGCATACCAATCCTACATCCGTATGTAATGTAGAACGGTTATGCGGCATTACGCACTGAGGTAGGCGCTCCGAAGCTGCCTACTGGCACTGTCAAATTGTCCGAATTAATCCCAAGCAAACATAGGGATGCGATCACTAACTTGAGAGGTATATTAACAAGTCCGTGCTTTCATTTCTTTTCTTGCAAATTTTTTCCCAAAACGCATAGACTGTCACTGAAATAAGCAAATTTATTTTTATCGATTCCCGACACCAAATCTCTGTCTTGCAAGATTCCTCGATTGTTTTGAAAGCAATGCGCTTTATTACAAGCTACGACCGAACAGTATATTATCGCGCGACAGCCTTGATTTATTACTAAACAATTCGCCAACCCACTGCCCAATATCCATACCAGGTCCCTCATCGGCAAATGACGCCACCGCGGTCTGTATTCCCTTACCGTGGCGTCGACGCATTGCTTTTCCTTGCTCCGGCCGAAACTATTAATTCTCATCTCCCGCAGCGACCGATACGCCACATAATTCGATTCTACAAAATTATCGCGCCGACGACGGAACCACGAGATGGTGTGCAATTGCATTGTTGCATGAAAGCCAGAAGTTTCGAAAACAAATGTGCGCCGTGCCCCGCAACTGCACGTACATATGAGAGCCACACAAATCCACGGTCCTTCGTTTTTGATAAATATTTAAGATGCAACATTGTTGTTTCAGGATCTCCGCGCCGTTCCAACTGGTCGCCGCACTGTTAATTCTCGCCGCAACAATATCAGCCGTGATCGGTCATTGTTATTCCGATCAAAGGACTCTCATAGCTTGCGGACTCTTCCTTTTAAGCGGTAAATATTATTGAAGCTTTGTACATATGCGCATGTATTTAATATACATTATTAGATTTTGTGGACTTTTTTCTTCTATATATGCGTAAATAAAAAATATGCGAAATGAATATGCGCGAGTAGTAAGATAGAAGATAGTTCTGAACAACGAGTGATTGTTGATTCGCATTAGTTGCCCTCCTCCCTTGCTAATTTAGAAACACTCTTCGCGGAACGAGCGCCTCCGGCAAAACTTTCTTGCGCACTTTTGCATAATTAAACATTCTTTTACTTCGTGTGAAAAAAAAAGAGTGAAAAAGGAGCGAAAAGGCGTGCAAGATAGTACACTTCCTCAAGTGCAAAAAAAAGCAGAGAAAAAGAGAGAGAGAGAGAGAGAGAGAGAGAGAGAGAGAGCAAAATCGCAGAATAGAAAATAACCTTCCTTCGCCCACGTGTCTACAATCTCGCGATAAAATTCTCGGCAGATTTTCAAGTGCTCTCTCTTCTCCCACACTTTACGAACGACCGCCATTGAGGACGAAGCAATTTCAGGGAGGAAATCTTCGAAATAGTACTCAAGAGGCATCAGTGCCGTATTCAGATATATTATTTAAGTGGTAACTTGAGATCCTTTATTTTCAGAAACAATTTGCACGCGCAAGATTAAAAAGTTATAATAATTTTTTTTATGATTGCGTGGATTTCTTTTCCATAATTTATAATACAGCGATCAAAAAGAAATTTTTACATACGTTAATCATTTAGATTGACACATACTTTCAGTGATGAAAGCTTTTGTAGTAATCATAGATAATATCATCTTCTTCAATAGGATGTTTTCCATTATTTATAAAATCATCATCATCATCATCATTATCACCATCATTCCAGTCTAGAAATTCGTTGGAGGAGATCGATTCTGATATGTTATGTCGTTGCCCCCATTTTGGATTTCGGTCAAACTTTGCGCAGAAAACACGACCGCCCTTGCGGTCTTCCTCTTCGTTGATATTGAGACCTCTAATTAATGATATAATTAATTTAATTTATAGCCATATAGGAAACCGACTAATATCAACCGAAGTAATAACAACATCGATTTCAATATTTATTTACTTTTCATCCCGAGCTAATTGACTGATAACAATTAGAGAATGTAACGCGATGTTTGGTAATGGGATTTTGATAAAGTAAATATAATGATGCGTAAAATCTCATCAATATATTGCCATCATAGTAAACTATAGTAATTGATCACGAAAGATATATATAATCAATTTGTAATATTTAATTTATATTCGAATATTTGCTTATGTAAAAGATTGATTGATGTAAAATTGATTTTTTGATGTGTATTTATATATGTGTACTCACTTTTCTATGCACTCCTGAGCATCATTGTAAGTACTGAAGCAGCGACTGCACTTTGCGAAATATATCTGTCCTACAACGAATGCGTACAAACCATCAACTTGCTTCAAGCAATTATAAAATTGCATATCACATTCACATAGCGATCTGCAAAGAAGTAAAAAAGGGGATTTAACAATAGTTTCTAATTTAAAAAAATATTACAGTAATTTACAAAGATGTTACATGCCTAATTCGGAATCATCGCGAGCAATATCGCCTCGGCCACACCAAAGCGTGCCTGAATAAATAACGAATATACTATACATATATAAATTATCGCTAAATCATCAATGAACATATATGCTTAGTAAATTATTCATTTACAAATTAATGGATTATTTTCTACATTTTTTTAATGATTGACTAAAGAAGGCAAATATTACCTGGAAGAATCCCATACTGAAGACTTTTAAAATGCTTTAGTCCGGAAAAAAATTTTTTCAGAGTGTGACCTGTTACACGATTGTTATCAACAAGCAACACGAAATACGCGATCAGATGAATCGCGTAGAGACGTTTCATTTTAATAAGTGATGTAATTATAAAACACTTAATCAAACTCAAGTCGAATAAAAATCACAAGTAGTAGATAAATTATATAAGAGTTAAGTCTTAAGTACAAAAATTCTGATTCATAAATAAGAACTGTTTTTTGTTTTTTTTTTTTTTCTATTGTAAGATATGATAAGAAAAACCATTCAGGTCAAAATTGTTGTTGACTTAGCGCTGTATAAAACGAAACTGTCTCAGTATCAGTCGTTAAAAGTGGGATTATAATAACATCGATATTTATACATATTAACGCACATACGTCTAATTTACCGCATATTTCCTTCACGTGTTTCCTCGCCACAAGTTTCTTCGCCACGAGTTTCCTTGTGCGATAACAGATAGTCGTCGCTATATCTAAAATTAAACCGATACAGGCAGCCTTATGCAAACCATACAATAATAACTATCTGTATATGAGGTAATGTAAAATCACTGTAGCATTTATACGTCAGTGTATTATTTACGCAAATAACGTAAGCTTGAAATTACGGTAAAGGAAATAAATTGCTGACATATTTTTTTCTTAGAAAGAACTAAAGGAACTGAACTTTAAAATGTAGTAGCGTGGGTGCCTCCCCGAGTTTCTGGCAGAGCTTTTTAGAGCTACATTATTTCAACTGGTCCGACCAACTCCCCACCATCAACCTCTCAAAGTCTCTTTCGCTCGACTGCGCATTCCTTTTAACGATTTCGTCCCTCTCAGCCGCGACATCCGTTTTCGTTTCACGTCCTTCCCTCGTTCCTCACGCTCTTCGTCTACCACCCTCCATTCATTCACTCCGATATCTTTCACTTCCGAGAAGATCTTTTCGAAATCGAGAGCGAAAGTTCTTTAAAAAAAAAAAAAAAAAAAAAAAAAAAAAAAAAAAAAAAGAAATAAAAACTAGCTTAAAGCAAAAGAACAGCAACTAGAAAAATGTACGAGCGTGGTTTTAATCTTAACACAACTTTACGGATGCGGTCAACATAAAAATGTGTTCTGAAGTATCGTGCGTATTTTTATTCTTCACTAAGTGTAAAACAGAGACGGACTGATGCTTTGAAGCATTTGTATCGCAACACGGCTTTTTCTAGTCACCTAAAATATCTATTCAGTAAACCCTTACATGCACATATTGACACAAGTTTGAAGGATATAAACGGCGAGGAAACTGTGCACGCGGAACGATTAACGATTGCAAACGAGATTGCCAAACAAGATGTCGAAAAGAGAGAAGGAAGGAAGCTTCTCGCATTATTTCCGGCGAGTGCGGAAGGCGGTCTGCGTTAAACGTTTGCATTTGTATTGAGCACAAAAGCTTTGACGTGTATGTGCTGCTCGGTCCGGAGGTTAATGCACCAAGAAGTACATTACTGGAAGTGCTTACGAAAGAAAGAGTGAGTGAGCGAGACTAGGCAGTCATCTGAAGAGCACGCGGTCCTGCATGCAAAAGAGAAAGGAACGAAAATGTGTGTCGGCTACTAAAAAGTGGAAAAACTACCCCCAGCCCCCTTCTCGCAGTGTCGCGCGCAATCTGAAGAAAGAAAACTTCTAAAGAGGCATTCAAAGTTCGAAAGCAGACGACAACGCGTGACTTCTTTTCAAGTCGTAACAGGAATCTACGTTTTGGTAATGATAATAACTTTAGTCACAGATGTATAAGTTCTACCTTGCATCTAACATTTCTTCTTTAGAAATGTAACGGATGAATATTTAAATTTATCTTTTGTTTGCAAAGAAAGAGCATGTAAATATAATATGTACTCTCGCGCGCAAAGAGAAAATAAGGACATTATAAACGTACACGTAATTGCACGGGATCCCGGAGACAATAAAAGTTCTTTTTAGTTTATTGCAGCTAAAACCTTGAAAAGAATTGTGAGCACTTTCCAAGTTTCGTTACTGTGCGCATAATGTTTTTAATAAATGTTGATATCTCCAACGGTGTGCTCTCGCAAGCAAGAAATCGCAATATGCTTGTTCGCGCGCGCCAACAAGCAGATTAAAAAACTTTCCATATGTCTCATATAAACACTTTTGAAGAGCGGTGCGTTCATTAAAATGCTGTAATGCAGAACGGAGATTAAGCTTTATTATAAAGGCCGTAAGGGGAAAATCGTTGGCCGAGTGACTAAATTTCCTGCAGACTGCATTGTGTCGCGAAAGAGCCGAACCGCAATATTTCAGACGTGATGAACGCAATTTCGCTTGAAAAAAATTTAAATATATACATAATTACTGATGAATTTTTATTTCAAAGCGAATTACTAATGGATTTTTATTTCAAAGCGAATACTCTGTATGTCATGTTCATTAAAAATATCGTTATTATAAACAGTTAATTACCTTAAAACTTGGAAATAGATTGAATGTAAGAGAATAAATGAATGATAAAAAAGTGTCTCTTCTTCTCGCGGATTAATGACATTTCTTCACATTATTCAACTGATCTGTGCATTTTTCATCGTTATTTATGCTTCCCTGTCATTCGAGAGTACCGCTGCAATATCTAGAATCAATACGCAGCATAGGTAACGGAACAATATTTTACCTGTCGGAACGGAATCGTCTCTCGAGAATGGTGGACTAGTTCCGCGGAAGTACCGCGACTGCGAACTTCGACTCGGTACGTCAACAAACTTAAAATGGAAAGTTGACAACCCGCGAGCGCGTCAGACATTTCGCTTCCGTCGCCTTCAATTTGAATAAATCCCACACCTGTCAGTCGAGGCCCGAATTGCGTCCTTTTCAAACTTCTTCAAATTTCGTCGCTCCTGCGGTTTTCTTAATAGAGCTCCGTCGATCTAGCTGCGCCCGAGGAAACAAGTAATTTACAATGCAAGTTATAAGCTTGTAATAATTTGTGCGAAGTTAGCCGCGCTATAGTTATTAATGGCTATAATTAAATTAAACGAGTTGCGGTGATGTGAGACATGGCCGCATTTCTGTTTGCTTCGCGATAATAATGTTAACTTCTCGCAGTGTGACAAAATAAAAATATAAATTTTGAAAGAGTGCAAGTTTTCCTGCTCTGTTTGAATAAACCAAATATAGATAATATATATATATATATATATATATATATATATAAATATGATATATAACATACAGCGAATATCCTCGAACGCAAATATGTAAATGTTCGTTCCACGCGTCGCGTGATTCTGCGTTTCGCAAAACCTATTGAGTAGTTTCGAAATATAAATACCACAGCACAGACGTGATTTACCGCTTGTCGTAATGTTTTACGACGTTATTTGATTCCGCATTACGTATATGTATGTTGGATGTTTATTATATGATAGAATATAACTTTAAACACATTATCGCGATATAATATTAAATTTTCTATAAAAATTAATGTGATTGTCACGTAGATGAAAGCAATCGTATAATGACATGATGACTAAAATTAATTAATTGCAAATTTCACTTTGCATTACTAGAACATTTCTTGATGTAAAAACAGGACGTTTTCATGTTTCGCGTAATTTCTCGTCTGTTGAAAAGTTCATCGGATTAGGGACGTAATTCGGTATGAGAGCGGAACATGATAAATTGCACTATGTTCCTATATAAAGCGCGGTTTTCTGTTCACGTAAATATTTGATGCGCATGTGATTAATTGCGGTTGCCTAATTACCAGTGTACAGTTCGAAATTGCATTCGCATGCATACAGAGTATCACGATACTTTTTATCACTCTTGCTTTCAGCTGCGAGTTTTTTAATATAGTTTATTTTACTCTCGCTTCACCCCTTTTCCCCTCCAAAAAATGTATCACTGATCTCTGTAATCTTTCTCTCTCTCTTTCTCTTTCTCTCTTTTTACTGAATGGCTTTCTAATATATATTTAAATTTTTAATTATTTTGTATTAAAGCAGTATATATTTATATATTTATATAATAATTAAAAATGATTTATGCAGATATGCGAGTATGCGCGGGCAAACGTTTTGTACGTAGAAAAGATATGTAAATATATTATATGTAATAACATGTCCTCTCGGTCTTTCTTTGTGCGAAAACGGAACGAAAATAATTCAAACTGCTACAAAATACTCTAATTCAGATTGTTGCTGCATTTGACGAACAACAATGCTTGCTCACGCTCGAACGAACACAAATGTGCTTCACGTCGTTGTTCTAAGATGCTACTGGGTGAATCGATTGTTTCGTTTTTCGCGTCACTGGTTCCGTATCTTAAGCGCAAATTGTGCGCAAGCCATTATCAATGGCGTTGTGACACGGTACTAGCTTAAGGAAGATTACAGCTCGCTTTTGACGATCATCCTGAACGAATTGTACAAGCTGCATTAATAATAATTCACGCTTGAATGTACTGTTACGAAAAAAAAAAAGATCCGTTTTCATTAAACGTTAAGGTGCGCTGCGCGTATTTCGCGGAGTCTAAGGAACGCGTATATTCAGTTCGTTCTCTTTTATGGGTCGTTGTAAGATGAGGGGGTCAAGTCGTCTAACGACGTCGTTATTATTATGCAGAATAGTTCTTAGTACGCGCACTCGACATCACATCACTCAGCTCACATAAAGAGCGACGTATACATTCCAAATTCAGACCTTTCCAAAGAACATCGAAAAACCCGGATATAGCGTATCTTTGCTTTAACGTAGAACATTTTTAATTGATTTTTCACTTTAAAAGATGTTTGTCTTCATACAATATATTATTTCAAAAAATAGAAGTATTTAGATTTTAGAAAACTGCTAAAATAAAAATTTTTTCTAAAGTTTCTATGTTTTAATTTAAAACAGCTGTTTTTATACAACGGAAATTGCTTGAGTAATAGTTTGAGCAACGAGAGTTGCAGCATAAATTGTGAAATTTGTTCATTGTTAGATTTAATATTATATGTACATGTATATACAGAGAATGTGGGAGGAAGAGGGACTTGTGTTCGGACTAAATTAAATTCTAGCTGCACACATGGCATGTGCGCGCATTCACTTTTTAATATTCAACATTAATAAACATATCATATCCAAGAGAGATATATGTGACAACATCGATACGCGCGATATTATGAAAATTCGCGCAAACGCCGTGATCGAAGAGACATTATTTTCGTATATTGTTTTATGTATTTCGCGTATATATCTTTTGTCGTGATGTAAATTATTTTTATTTACGAACACACAATACACCGACACTCCCGCGTTTTATTCAGCGTGGATTTATAAAATTAATCACGCTTCGATTATGTCAAGAGCGAAACACGATAAAATATTGTGTTCGATTTTAATCGTTGTGTAATTCGATGTGTTGCGCGGTATTTCGATACAGCAAAACTATTGCTAATTGTGCAAAAATAATTAAACGTAATATATTATTTTTGTTTTATAAAAAAAGACTCTCTCTCTCTAAACTTCTTATTAAAATTTTCTCTCGTTATGTAAAAATGTGTTTTAACAACGCAAAAATTACCAAGCAGCAGAAATTCAATTAGAAAAATCATATGATCATATATGACGTTGGAAATCGAGTTCGTCTAACCGATCGTATAAGTACGCCAACGCAGAACTGAGTCTTCCGGGAGAATATGCGCGAATATTTTGAGAGCATACAGAGAATGAGAGAGCGCAAAAGAGAGAGAGAGAGAGAGAAAGAGAGAGAGAGAGAGAGGAAGAGAAGAACATATATCTTGGCGTGCATTCTGGCGCTATTTTGGTGCATAAATTTCAGACGTGCTGGCTATGGTTTATACCAACGGGATTAAATAACTTGACCCACTAGTAACATATCACGACCGTGTACGGCATGCGTGTTGACTCCGATGCGTACATGTATGTGTTCGTTCTGCATCGATGAAATGATATAATATATGTCCGCATATCGATTCGTACAGCAATTTTTTGTGTATTCAAGCAATATCTCACATATTTGTCTTGATTATCGTTGTTATGGAAGCTATCGGCCGCCAATATCTTGAGAATGCATCGTGACCCGTTACCTCCTTCTCCGGCTTTGCGGCAAGAAACGACCTGAGGAATCTTCAGCCATTTCCGACAGAATGTCCGGCTTCGTAGCCGGATAGTTTGATTAACCAAGATTGCCAGGGCGACCTTACAAGCGACGAACCACCTCCCTATCGACTTTCACGTGAAAGCCAACTCTAGGCTCTACGAAGATTAATCAAGTTTGTCAAGTTTGTCACTTTGGCCCAAGACGCTTTGAAGAGATTGAACACAACATACATGTGTATAGCACGTTTCGGGAGCAAGATGAAAGACAGTACAATGATCTATAGTGATTTTGATCTGTTTTGGATTGATAAGTAAATTGAATTTAATTATAAAGTAAATATAGATTTATTGGAAAAAGAGAGGAAATGGAAGAGAAATAAATACAGATATATTACACACAAAGTCTTTCATTATAAATGTTATTAAATTTAATCCTTATGAACATGTATAAATCCAAAAGATAATTTAATTTTATATAATAAAAATAATATTAATATTTAATAATTACTGATTTTAGTCACGTTTTATTATTAAATGCCTATATACAAGTGTCAATGTACAGATGTATTTTTTTAAACGATTCTTCATATAGTATAATTTTTAAAACACATTTTTTATAACGCATTGGATGTTTTTATGTACAACTATGTTGTAGGACTTTCCTTGGGTGGCGGTCTGATAGTTTTGGCGTCGGCTTTGTCGGATGCATCACTGGAGCTATCAGGAAAATACAGTTTGCCATCGACAGCTGGCATACAAATAGACGATAATGGTCTACCTCAGTACCACTATGGATGGTGTCTACAGCTCTCGGGATTAGCGCTGATACTTGCAGAACTGGCGGCCGTTTTAACGATGTCTGGCTATATGGCGCGATTTTCTACGGTCGAGGAGATGGTGTGAAGTTGTCGATTAAAACTTTTTTGCCGCGAAATTTGTTCCGCTTGGTTTAATTAGACACGTGTACTTACATAAATGCGAATATATTTAAAACGTAAAAACAACATCCGCTCTTTAACACGCTCTTGAAAGAGAGAGAGAAAGAGAGAGAGAGAGAGTAAAGTTTTATTTTTAGCTGTATATACGGTTTTATTTTACCCGAGGATATTCATGTTCTTCGTTCTCTTTTAGGTGAGGGTCATGGTTCCGGGGGCTGAGCGAAAGCTAAGGGAACAGAAAGGGCTTAGCTCGGAATATCTCGTGAGGGCGCATCAAAAATCACCGGGACCGACGCAGACCCGACCTTTCGGTCAACCAACCAAAAGTGGGTGAACTTATCGCTAGAAAGGGTGTCCCGCGTGTGATGGTGCGGCATATCATAACTGTAAAGTTTGCGTTATAAAAAAAAATTAAGTCATTCGTTATATCCATAGAAAATGCTACTCAGTTCGAGTCAAGATTCTGAGTCCGAGAAGAAATCCCAATGATTTAAAAAAAAAAACTTTGAAGTGCTGCGGGACACCCTGTAACAATATAAGCGCGCTTTCTCATGCCTGGAGGAAAGTAAGTCCGCACTTCTGTGTCCTAGCACCTCAAAAAATAGCCGAAGAAGGAACTTCGTTACTCTGCAAGTCAGCACCCGATATCTGCGCGTCGAACCCACAGACCATCAGTTACGTCGATAAAGCAGACCTATCTCATGTTTTGCCAGCCTATCCCACAGGAACCAAGAACCTCGACCCACGATATAACTTCGATAAATCGGAGGGTAACGTCGTAGATTCCCAACTGAGCGGTTTCACCGACAAGGAAGGCTTTATAGATTCCCGGATTCTGTCCGATTCCAGACAGAACATGATTGCTTTCACAGATAATAAGGAACCCAGTCAAGAACAACGATACACCGACTTCCCTGCAAGAAACATCGAACCGAACGTCATGGATTCCAGACTAAGCGGCTTTGCTGACAAAGAGGATCTTCTTGATTCTAGATTGACTAGTTACGTCGAGAAAACCGAATCCTTGTTAGACACCCCCTTCGGTTATGATACCAGATTCAACAGTTTAGCTGGCCAAACTGTTCCGATCACGCTGAAGAACCAAAACCCATCGGTCTCCGCCATCCCGTCGCAATACATATACCAGAACTTTGGGACGATACACTCGGGTATTCTCAGAGTATCGGAACCGGGTACCAGCTCTAGTTCCAACTCCAGTCAGCGTAGCATGACTCTGCAGAATCCGAAGCGCAAGTCGCAGATCGCTCAAAACACCTTCAGCACGATGGAATGCGAGAAGAAGAAGCGAGCGTCTGGCTTAGCCGGCAAAGCGAGCTTTTATACCGGAAGCGCCGTATGACCACCATCCCCGCCTCCGACACCGAGATAACTCCAAGAAGAGGAGATCCCATTGTAATCGGAGCTCGGTGTGACTTTTGAGGCGGGTTGGAGAACGCAATATAGTTTGCGCAAAAAAAGATAAAAAAAGAGTGTTTTCTTACCAGCGAAATATAACTCTATCGTATTCTCATATAATATGTATTGTATTTATCGGCGTATATCGATATGTCGGCGTATATATATATATGTCGGTTCATATAAACGAGAAAAATACATTTTTATTAATTATCGACGTTGCAAATCCTCTTTGCAATAGAGATCTCGAAAAAAAAGAATAGAAAAAGACGTATTATATAATTGTGCCAAAATAATCGCCTTAATTAAGCGATTCTGAGATAATTAAATGTTAAGAGCAGGATCTTTAACAGTGTAATTCGTGAGACAAGTGTAACTTTTTGTAATCTGTATCACATTACGTGTGAAACACATAATCTA
>QVOB01012957.1:0-31792 GCA_014839585.1 Pseudomyrmex concolor
AGTTCTGAGCGTTTTTTTGCTTTATTTCGACGATGAAAACGCTCAGAACTTTTTACTTCACCTAATATATATATATATATATATATATAATATATTAATTTATTAATATATGTACAGAAATAAATTTAAATGCAAACTAGGCATGTGGTTTCTCGAATTGAAATTAATTTCCGAATTACTGTGTTAATTTACACTAAACAAACATTTTGCAAGTCCAGCCTCTTGAAAGCGATTTCTTTTATGTTGTTAATATGTTTCTCGGTGTCGAACGCTTGCAAATTTACGCGTGCATTTACAAACATGTGTTTATCACTCGCGTCGACTAATTGCACGATAGACGTGCCGCAGATTGTTGACGCGCGCTTTTTACGCGCTACGGAATCGTGCGTGATCAAACCGTTTAATTTGCTGATTGATTAAGCAATACCTAATAAATGCTCGGCTCTTAATCACGCGTCATGGCCGTCGTTCACTGCTGCTGTCGTCTCTATACGTTGTTTCCGAGTTGATAAACGATTTGAGTTACCGCTTGCTTTATGTACGCACATGTGCGTAAATTGTGTACACAGATTATTTCTATGACGTGATTCATAACTTAACAAGATTGAAAACAAAAAGACGTTTTAAAAGAATAATATTTTGCACTTACCTTGCGTGTGTCTTGATCTTCTTTTCTCGCGAGTCTGAAATGCTGTAAGTGCAAGTCGTTTTGTGATCAAGGAAGTTCGACTTTAGAAGGTTTTTGGAACGTTTATGCTAAGAGGAGTTTCCACGTCTATGGAAATATTCCTTTTCAGGAGTATATACGTCTATCTCTGAAGGTATTCTGCAATGGTCCACACAAGGGCGATATATATATGTGACATATAACATATATTAACTTCAAACTTGTAATACAAAAACAGTATGTCCTCCTTTTTTCTCGTTCGCATCTTGGGATTCGCGAAACAAGAGATGTTAAGAATCTCCTGATCTATATTTTATATATTTCAGAAAGAATAGTGGAGATAAGGAAATTTCTGTTAAAGCAATGTTTCACAGAAAATGTTTTTGTAACAGGAATGTGTAAACGGTTAAAAGGACATGAATAAAAACACCGGTAAATTCTTGAAAAACGTAACATATTCTATATTTAACAAATATCTTTTTCACGTTTAATATTTACAGTTTACGCGATGCGTACGTGTGTCTTTCGTCTAACGTACTTCGTCAATTGAGTATTTACAATGCACATAATTACAGTGTGTGGTGTCTATTACGGACAGAGCGATCAGCAGGCCGAATTCCACTCGTGTTTTCTTTCGCATACGCACATATTATGCACCATACAATATGTCTTTGTAAAATCTACTTAATGCTCGAAGAATATCGTGGAGAAACTGAAATATAGTCCGCTGCGTGCTGCTGATTTTTCATCGCGAAATTAGCGAAAAATTTCCGAATCCTAACGAATTCCCGAAGCGAGATTTGCGTGCAAATAAGACCGATTAGACAGCGGCATATTTTGTTTCTCAGCACGATTGTTATATTGTTAAACGTAAAAATTAAATCGAATAACAACAATCAACTTGCGTGTCATAACTAGATCCGAAAGATAATAAAATTTTGTCATTAGTGTCGCGCAGTTTTTTTTTTTTTTTGACGAACATTCGGGAAGCCGGTTACAAAAGAAAGGACGTTGTTGTTTAGCGATGCTCGTCGAGAAGTCAGCGCAAACTGAGCTGAAACGAGTAATTGGTTATACCAAACTACTTAGAACTAATATTTGGCATTTGGCATCTTGTCAATTAAACTATTCGCCTGCGAAAAGCGTTCGTTCGCGAGCGGCGAATGACATGTTAACGTTGTATATCAAGGTTGCGCTGTTGAGGCTACTGCTACAACTACTATTGAGGCAGAGGCGGCGGATATGATATCAACAGGAGACATTTTAACCACTCGTCACACAGGCGACGTAACAAGTGTACAACGTAACGAAAACATAAATATTCGTGTAGCTTTTAGAAATATTTAGAAAGTTATATTCGAATATAAAGTCTGACGAGGAACGGGAAAAAAAAGAATTTCCGAATTTATGTTTCGAGAATCGCTAGTTATGTTACGACCTTAACCACGGGGCAATCTCGTTCGGGGCCATAAATTTCGTTTTTGAGGGACAACTTTTCTGTCCAGAGACAGCCGCAGGTGTTTCTCGAAAAATTTAATAATTCATACGTTTTATAAATACTAGATTTTCGTTTATCCGATATATTAATAATTTTCTTTTTTAACTTGCTTTAAAATAAACAACAATTTACCTTGCACTGATAACAAGAAGATAACGGCAATAAAATCAGATGAAATCACAATTTACTGTTAAAGGTCGTTTTGCATTAATCGCAAGCAAGCGATCGCAATCGTGTTTTCCGTGAAGTATAAAAAAAAATCTTGCAATTCATCATTCGTTATTTATCGCCGTGCTCTCGACACTGTTCAACAGTATGCGCGTTTAAACAATACTGTAGGCTTATTGTTGGTAACTGGAATGTCGGACTGTTGAGCGATAAATGATGATCTTATACAGCACACAAAATATAAATACAGGAAAAATAAAAGATATACAGCAGAGTTTTACGACTCTAATATAGAACGACCTCAACGTATACATGCTAATTTATTATGAATTTTGATATACAACCACATCGTCAATAATAAAAATCAAATAATCGTTAAACAATTAGAATAAGTCTGTTCATAGAACAATCAGTTCCTTTTTCTATAACAAAAAAAATGTTATATATAACATTGTTACATTGCTGCGACTGAGAATCATCTACAATAGACATAAAAAAAAAAATCAATTATTCAATTCTCTTAATTAAATAATCTAGGCGGAAAAACAATCGGTGTAATACCACGATAAAATAAACAAAAAAACTTTTATATATTTACATATAATTCACACTGTCAAACATCCGCGAAAAACCTAAATTCATATTTCAATGTAACCAGAAACAAGAGCCTTACGTGGTGAAGAAGATCCGCCTCTGCTAACAATGATAACAATGTCGACGATAATCGATTTTTTCCTGTGTCAACAAAAAAACAAGTTAAAAAAATTATAACTTCACACGCGTTTTACTCACAATATTTCGGAATTGTTCCGGCATGCACATTCAGACGATAAGTTCCAACATTACACAAAAAATTTATTTATCGTCCGTATATACGCAAAGGAATTTAAATTCCGTATCAACCGAGATATCGAGTGTAGCGATGTGACTGTGACTCACGGCGTTATCGATAAGCAACAATCGTAAATTTTGCAACAGATAGCTCTTGTATACGCTCGAGACAATTCCGGGTTACCTTGTACGTGTGACTTTACGCAAATAACAATGCGATAACGACGTCGATCGTGCGATGTCAAAGTTTTTTTTTTATATAATCGTTTCTTGATCGGACGCAAATAGCAGAAGTAACATCGGTGCAAATCAACGAGAAAAAGAAAATTAAAAATGTTCAACGTATGCAAACGCAACCGTATCAATAAAAAAACTCAGTAGATCAACGTGTACGTACGCGATATCACCGCTACGCCTCGATCGATGATCTATACGCAGCTGTTTATTAATTAATACGCAGGTATATAACACAGTATCTGGTATGCATTTTTCTTCCTTTTTTTACTCTCTCTCTCTCTCTCTCTCTCTCTCTCTCTCTCTCTCTCTCTCACACACACACACACACACACACACACACACACCTCGTGTTACGAAATATTGCTATCATTTTACGAATTCGGCGCGCTAAAACAACACTTCCGTCTGAAAATTCGTCATCTTTTTTTTAATATAAAAGCTTATAACAATAAACAACGGAAATATCTTAAGCCAGTAAAGTATTTTGCTTTTGGATTTTCCATTTTGTCTTTTTCTTCGTTTATAGTTGCTCTACGTATCTCTGCGTTGCTCTCTCGCCTCTGCTCGCGTAATAAAGTTCGAGAAATGCGCGCAGGATATTATACAGTGTCAAGGGATTGCATATAAAATTAAAAAAATTCGAAAACATGTAAAAAATTGCAATTTTATATAGTGTTTGTGATAAATCGTGACAGGACGTCACGAGAGAAATTACTACGTTGCAATTCGTGATGTGTGCGTAGCGCACGTGGTGGATTCCTTCAGGCACGTCATAACGAGCGCGCGAATCGACTTCTGGTACTTATCATTTGTGTGCTTTCAATTAGATTTGTGTGTCGCCAGTGACTCAAGTCGATTTTTAGCCGGCTCTCACACTGAGATAGCATTGCTACGTCCAGCTTTGATTAGTTGAAGTGAAAAGCAACCGCTTCTTATTTTCTAACTAATCGAAGCTGCACGTCGGGACTCTGCTTTTTTCTCAATTTCCAACAAATAAGTTCTTACAGTCGCTTTTCCAAAAAGTTTTAGAATTTTCTATTAAAAGGTTAGAACAATTCTGCCTAGACATGACATCGTTCACTAATGTTTAATTTTTGTTATACCTTTGAGGTGATTTTTATTATCTTATAAACCATCATATGTATTAATGATTCACGCGTAATTCTATACGAGAAATTTCTTTCTCAGGAAGTAGAAAACTTTCGCGAATTGATACGGAAAATCGAGACTGTCCAGAGCAATAAATAAAATAAATAATAGATAAAAAACACTTTTTTATTCTCTCTTTCTCTCTCTCTCTCTTTCTCTCGCTCGCTCTCTTATTCTTTCTGTAAGTTGGACGGAAAATTAGAAAGAAGGATAGAACGTCTATGTGATCGCCCCCTGTCGTGGCGAGGGAGCACCCTCTCGGGACCATGTAAAGGAGGGAGAGAAGCAGACAGGGATCTTCGCCATGAGTCTTCTCTCGCTACCCTAGGTTAGGTGCTATTATAATCGATTGGAGAGACGCGAGACTTCCCCCTGAACCTTCCTTTTTCTATCGTTCCCTGTTTTCCTTTCTCTCTTTCTCTTTCTTCCTCGTCGACCCTAGCCCTCCTATAAAGACTCGTTACTCATTGTCTGGCAACCCCCCCTGTGCGCGTCGGGTATGAAGGCATGTGCACCGACACATGACCTACACGAAATAGACAACGCACGAATATATTAAGAGACGCGGTAATGGGTGTGTTTCAAGAAATTCACTTCCAGTATTATCAATGCTGAACACGTATTATTGAGTCTCGTGTTATGATCCTCTGAAAATCTCGAGTTCGAATTCTCTCATGAAGAAAATCACGATTTTTATGTTAAGCTGAACCTTCCTCCAACAAAAAAAAATCACGATTGCTTCGATCATAAAATTTAATGTTTCTTTTGTCAGTTTTTTGTCTTATTGCAAACTTTTTTAGTGAGAATTAGCGATCAAAGCGGATAAGGCCAGCTTACTTCGATAAGCTAAAATCCTCTATATCAGAATTGGTATATAGAGTGCCCGAATCGGAGTTACGAGTATATCGTAATTTTTTTAGTATTTTTTCTTTAATAAGAAAACTGTCACAAATTTTCAACCGATTTGATTTGATTCCAACTCAAATATATCGTAAAACATTTTCTTATGCTACTTTTGAGTTTTAAGGGATAAAATTGATCAAATTTAATTGTTGATAGAAGAATGTAACTTAAAATTGCAATTTCTGAATTAGTACATAGGTTTATAATTATATATTTTAAATATATAATAATTGTTTGTAAATATAATAATAAAAATATATATATGATAAATATATATCTAAATAAATATATATCTATTATATATATAATAAATATATATCTAAATATATATAACTTAATATAAAATAAAAATAATGTAATAAAATCAATTTTATAAGTTTCTCTCGTTCATAAGTTTCAATGTATAAAGTTGATTCACACAATTTACATATATATCTGAAGTATTTAAACACAAAAAACTGAAATACCGTGATAAAGTTCGATACGTCACAATGCAAAAAAAAAAAAAAAGCAATAAAACGTACTTTCAAAACATGTTTTACACATGGAACAAAGTTTATAGAGCAGGATACGTAACTTTTAATCATTATTTATTGTTTTGTCGATCTCTTTCTCACTAATAAAAAATAATATAAAATACATCCAATCCTGCAGAAAAATTGCATCAAACTCTAGATATAAATTAATAACAATAACGTGTACGTTTTTTACACATCATTTTATGTGTGAGCAATCGTCAATTCTGACGTTCTAACGCGAGCGAAGAGAAAGAAACAACGCAGAGACGCGATGTGCTTGCTTCACTTTTATTTTCCTAAATTTTCGCGAGGTGATCGGGCTAAGAAACCAAATCGAAAAGCGTTGAATTAATCTAACGATCGTTCGTCTTTGATGCGTGACATCCGCGAATCACGATCAGAAGAATGTACATACGTGTACACCACGACGCTCGAGACGGTGCTTTCTGGAGAAGAAAATTTCACTTTTTTCTCAGAAGATAATGGTACTGTTAAGTAATTTTAAACTCTATGGATCATCAAGAACTAAACAATATTTACATTATTAATTTCTTTTGCTAACTAATAACACTAACTGCGAATCATATTATTATTATTATGTTAATACATAATTTATTAAGTTTTACAAAATGATAAAAAACTTCCACTTAGTACAGTCCGATTTTATTTGCTTATAAGAAGTTTTTTCTTTATTGCCGAATATCTTGTATACATATATACATTATTCAAATATCAGTTCAGACATATTTTGCAACATGTTTTGACCTTTGATAAAAAGAAAAGTAAACATGATAATGGTTCATGGAACTTTGCACACCAGTCTGTGATGTTTCTAATTAATTAAACACTTTTCAGTTCTTGATGAACCTATAGTTTAAGTAACTAAATATTATCGCAAGGCAAAGTTATCGACGAAATGTTTTCATTTTTTTTATTTATTTTTTTTTTTGGCTTTTTTCAATAACAATATTACATTCTTGAAAACGAAAAAGATGACTTTCCAAGAAAGCAAGCGCTACGTACCTCTTTCTCTTCTCCTATTCCTCTATCTTTCTCTGCATTTTTCTTAAACAAGGAATTAAACCAGGAATTTCCCGTCTCGAGCGGAAAAAACGCTAACGTTATTCGCCGTAGACGTTGACAATGCCGATGTCGAAGACGCTCAGACGACTTCGTATCCCGAACAGGAACAACCAACTTACCGCCTGCGGCAGGAACATGCGCATGAAGACGACGTTCTTAAATAGTCGCCACGAAGTGTCGCCGTCGACCTGATAACGCCGTTCGCTCCGAACACACTGGCACGAAAAAAGCCATCACCGCACGTGCCACAGACCAAGATTCAATGTACTGAGCTGCGGTAGCTTCATGATCACCTCGAGACCGCTAGTGGTGATTTTGGTGCAGCCGTACAGATCGATGCACTTGAGGTTCCTCATGCTCTCGGCTATGGTATGCAGACCCCGATCGGTGATACGGCTGCACTGGCCGATGTTGAGGGTCTCGAGGTCGTGCAGAGTCTTGGCAATCTTGCAGATGCCCTCGTCGCTGATCTGGCACGCGGACAGAGATAAAGATCTGAGATTGAACAGGCTCTGTGAGATGTGCACGAGCGCCTGGTCGCCGATCTTGTCGCAGAAGGATACGTCGAGGGAGGTGATACGACTACCGCCTTCGGCCAGATAGGCCATACTGATGTCGGAGATGTTGTCGCACGAGCGCAGGTTCAGCTCGCGCAGACTAGACATTCTGGCCAGATACTTGACGCCAGAGTCCGTGATGCACACGCAGAACGACAGGTTGATGGATTTGAGGGTAGTAAAGCCGAGTGACACGTGCTTCAGTGCTTCGTCACTCAACCGTTGGCAGTCCTGTAAGCTCAGGTGTTCCAGGGCGAGGTTACCCGTGACGGAGCAATCCGCAGCATTCGGATTCAGACCTGCCAAATGCGCGATACCCAGATCGGAAACGTGCCAGCAGCTTCGCAGATCCAGTCGCTTCAGCTTCTTGAGACCCCACGCGATCAGCAGCAGACCGGTGTTGGTAATGTTACAGCAACCTCCCAGCTCGAGATGTTCAAGATTCTTCAAAAACTGTGCTATCCTACCGAGAGACGCGTCCGTCACTTGCTTGCAAAGCGACAGATTGAGCTCGGTGAGGGACGGGTACTCCTGGTTGAAGGCGTTCATGAGACCGTTGTCGGTGATGTTGTAGCAGCCGGACAGGTTGAGCGCCTCGAGATTCGGCACACCCTTGAGCACGTCGCTGAGGCTGCGTCGCAGCGACAGCACCTGTACCCTCTTGACGCCTCGTCGCACCAGGCTGGCGAACAACGCTGGCGCCTGCTTCTTCAGGTGTAGTCGCGCCTCCACTCCCCGCCAGACCGAACGGTAGTAAGCGGCATCGCGCCACGCGGTGCATACCTGCGCGGCACGTCCCTTGTCGCGGACATCCAAGTAACTGAAAATGAGCGCGAGTATCTCCGGATACAGGCAGGACACATGAGTGCTGGCGATGGGGCCGTGGGACGTGGCGTTGCCACGCGGATGCGTCTGATGCGGATGCAATTGGTGCCGCGAGGAGATGCTGCCGCCCTGACCGATCGCGTAGACCGGTAGACCAGCGGTAGCCGCGGCTGCTCCACCTCCTACGGCACCGCCGCCGCAGGCACCGTTCCCGTCCGTGGTGTAGTGCGGCGCCGTAGAGTTGTGCTGGAGGATTGCTTGGCTCTGTGGCGTCGGTATCGCCAGGTGCGGCTGATGCAGGTGGTAGAAATGACCCGGACGATGCAGCAACGTCGTACCACCGCGGCCGCCACTCGGTGTCAACGGCGCCGGAAGTTCTGTCATCAACAGCTGACTTTCGTCCATACCGTTGACGCTGCCGCTGCTCCCACCGTCGTCGTCTTCGTCGCCGCCGTCGTTGCTGGCTGCACCGTCGTTGTCCTGTGATCTCGTCGACACGCGTCGATGCTTTACGCGCGGCAACTCCGCCGCGACGACGATCGACGACGAGCGAACGACCGTCGAGTGCTCGTCGTGTCCTTGTCTGTCGCGATAATTATCTTTCTCTATCTTAAATCCGTCTTTTGTTTTTCCTATTTTTTTTCCTTCTTCTCTCTATCGCCGTTTTTTCTTCTCAATTCAATCCGAACTTCGAAGTAGATTACGACGCTTTTTGTTCGGTAATTTTATTCGGCACAAGTTTTTTTCCCTTTGCGTGCGGCAAGATTTTGACGCGATATATGCGAGACCCACGCACGCACGCGCGCGAGAATTCCGATATCGATCGCGGCTATCGATCGGCGCCGCCACACGGCGGCGTGATATCACCGCGTTGACGCGACGGATCGCGACGCAGCGCGCGATCCACACAACGTGATCGTTGTCACCACCGGAGGGAAACAAGCAAGTCCTCGTCGCGCGATCGAAGAGCGTCGACGAGACAACACACGCAAAACGAACAAAACGAGAGATACGAAAGAAAAAAAACAAACAGAACGACACACGACTTTGCGTATCACGCGGCACACGTCTGAAAGTTATTTTTTACGAAAGCATCGTTCTCTCGCGCGCGCGGCACATATAGAAACACCTTATATCGTGTAGCCAGTCTGGACTCACCGTTCCTCCTTCGCGTGTCCGCTTCTCTCTCTCTCACGCAGAGTCACCGCCTCTCTTTCTCTCACTATATATGTATATACATATATATATATATATATATGTATATATATATATATATATATATATATCTGTCTTGCTTCGCTCGCGCTCTTCCTCTCGTTCTTGCCCCACCTCGCCTCTTACACTCGCACTCGATCTTCGTCGCGCACACTGCGATCACTTCCTCTACTATCTTTTTCTTTCTCTCTCTCTTTCTTTGTCCCGTAGTCGAGACGACTGGCTCACTCGCTTTTTTACACGCGAGACGCGACTACTATACGAGCATATACGGGTCGCTTACGCGCGCGAGTTGCGGCCCCGCGCTTCTTCCGGCAGACGATAGGACTGTACAGGCGGCAGACGTACGCACACGATGCCGTTGTTGGTGTGTATGTACGTACGTGTGTGTATATGCGGTATCAAAAAGCACAACACGAACGCGGTTAAAACGGGACAAATCTCGCTCGCACGTTCACGTTTGTTGGCGTCGCAACGTCCTCCTCCGTCCTTTTTGTCGTCGCCCGTCGGACGTCGATGCTTTTGCCGTCGTCACTCGGGGTCACTCGTATCCACCGCCCGCAGAGCGGTTCATCGCCAACTGTGAAGTGAACCAGTGCGCTGCCAGTCGCGGACTGTTGTTCCGCATATGCGAATGCAGATGTCGTGTCGTCGCTCCGTCGGGCACAGGCGGAGCGAGTCTCGCTCATCGCAACTCTCGATTGGCCGTCCGCGCTCAAAACCGTGTCACGTGACTGCACCGGCGAATATCGATTCGGGTTGCGCTGCGGCGGCATTTTTAAGTTTTCGTTTGCATGATGGAAGGGCAAGAGGGACCGGGGGCGAGGAGAAGACACGCACGGCGCACACACACTGTGTATCCCGGACCACGTTGCGCGGAAGACTACCACCTCGCTTGCCGAAACCTCAGAGTGTGTCGTCGTCGGTTCATGTCCGATATAGCGAATAATTGTCGGGGCTTTTTTTCCTCGTCGTGTCTTCTCTGACAAAACAAGAAGCACGATAATAAATTGCTCGCGTATGTCACAGTCTTGTGCTTCATGCAAATTCCCCTCATATCTTGTATTCTGTTATGTAAAATTCTTTCTATTCTACTTTTTTCTTTAAGCACACTGATTAATCGGGTCAATAAAAATCGCACGATTTATTAATCGACTATTATAAAAAGATACTGTATATATGCACAAAAATAGTATTTTTTATCGCACAATCACGAATAATAATATGTATTCGACGCTGGTAATCGCGGGTCGATTTTTTCCACTTCTAAAGTGTTGTTTTGGAAGCTCAAAGGTCGAGACACGTGATAATCCTATCTTATTGTTGGCATGTAGCCTGTACAAACAAAGACGCGTTCGAATTCTTTTTACATAAACTCTTAACGTGCGTTTTGAACTTTGTAGAAATTCGAGCGATATTTTTCCACAGCACGAAATATTGCTGAGGAAACTTTGCAGGAATATTATAATACAATTGAATATAGCGGAGATATTTTTTGTAATTTGTAACACATACATATTTCATCTTGTTAATTTAAAAAAGTTTTGCGATTTTGAAGTGATCTGTTATGTCTGTAATTTTATATACACGTAATATGCAAAATAGAGAGAAAAAGAAAAGAGAGAGGCGCGTGCGCGCACACACACACACGCCCCATTGGGGTGCATAGCAGACAGAGAAGGTGGAACGGGGGGGTTGTACGAAAAGAGAAGGAAATGTGTAAAAAAGGATAAGAGGATAATGCAAACACGCGCGTGAAGTACAAAAACAAATACTTATCGGATACATACATATGTAGATTGTTGTTTATTCATAATCTGTATGTATGTATATAATAATATATAATAATATTACAACGTCGTAACTATATCATGTGTATATGTAACAGTAAACAAGATTGAATGTATGCCGATATTGAAATTCACCTCGTGAATATGCCACTAAAACTGGCAAGTATCGAGAATATTATGTACACGTTGTAAGAGATGTCGCTTGATCGCCTCTAAGGATATGTAGTAGTAATTGATATAATGAAGAAAAAGAAACAAATAAAATGACAATCAATTACAGCGATTACACGGGAGAGTGGGGGATGGTACATGCAGCGGTATTACAGTGGCAGCTGGCGACATTATCTTAACTATTATCACAGATTAATACAGACAGCTTCTGTCATAGCTGGACATAACCGATCGATTTACAATTTTATCTTCGTCTTTGCTATCTACCCTTCTGCAATAAACATTTCACCGTAGTAGCACATATGTGTGTGTGTTTGTTGCAGATGCACGGACAATTTAAAATATCTGCATAACACTCGCGCGCGCGTTTGTGTACGTTGTATTAATTTATATATAAAATATTCGGACGTTTTTGTTTCTCAAAGATATAAGTTTCTCACTTTATTCTCGTTACACAAGAGTCGCTATTGTACATAGAAGAGAAATGCACGTTAGACCGTATACATACAAAATTACAGACATAATACTGCATAACACATTGTTCTTTTTATAGACGTACGACTATAAAATATGCTACACTGTAAAAAAAAAGTGTGTAAATTTACACGGAAATTTGTACACAAAAAACAAATGCAAATGTAACGCGATTAACAACGCACGTGTGAATTTACATGATTTCACGCAAATTTCCGTTAGTAATAGCGAACAATAGTTTTTACAGTGCGCGTGATGTTTTTTTCAAAAGTAATAATATACATAATTTATGTATTTTACATTGACAAATTTATCATTCGATTGATCAAGTCGAGTAACTTTATTAAATCCTGCTTAAATATTAGAAAGTTTTCCCAAACATATCTCGTGTGTATATACGAATTTTGTTTAAAATGTTTAAAATTTCACAAAGCCGATACATGGAGCGAAAGTTTGAGAAAAAGCACGCAAAATTTACATAATCAATCACAAAATCTTGACATCATTGCATGTTGTATAAACGTGTATCACTTGTAAATTTTCTAAATTATTTTTTAAATTGATTTTACTTCTCTAATCTTTTGTGAGTCTTTTTTTTTCTATAATACGGTATACCAAATTTTAGTCAGGAAAGCAAGTTTTGGCGGTTTTTTTTTTTTTTTTTGAAAACAGCACTTCTTTCGTTCACCAGTTGTAACACACACTGCTGCATACCGTTGATACATTTTCACAACTTTGAAATATCCAATTGTAATCAAGTGAAAATTGAAAAGCGTCATATATAAACCACAGGAACCTTAATTTTACTAAAAAATATATCCTAAGAATTATTCGGACTATCTAATAATATCCGTTTGTCGCTTGTTTGTTCAAGAAGACACTTAAATCCTATTCGCTTTTCAGAAACACGAATTATTTTGTAAAATATGGTAACTCATGTGGACGAACGCAGCAAATTTTATACGCGATGAGATGTAAATTTTACACGACTAAAAAATAATTGTAAATAAGAGATTAGCAGACATTTGCGTTTCGCTTGACAATTACATAATGCGGAATGCGTTCTGTAACTTTTGATATCACGTACGTATGAATACATGTGTATATTTTATATATGTATATATATGTGTGTGTGAAAGAGAGTTACCGTAAATATTACAGATGAATAGGCCGCTTGTTCTTAAACACAGCACACAAGGAAAAAAATGAAGAAGAGAACCTTAAAAAACCGATATGCCGCGCAGATGATTGTTTACGCTAAATAAATCCCTACATGTTCGCTTGTAACGTATGCTTTCTTCTATTAAATATGATATACCAACGTGTCGAAAGTATATTTTAATTAGAATACAAATCTTAGGTATCATGTAAAATATGAAAACTCAGTTGATGTTAAAAGAGATATATGTAACAGGGTTTCCAGCGTCTGATGTCCGCTCATGGTACTAACACATGCTCTCTGTTTTATTCTGTCCTAATTGTCGTATCAAATTAATAATAGTTTTCAAATAAAGAGTCGAGTGTACTTATGCGTAACGCTTGCTAACAACACTTTTTTCTGTGCTGTTTTGTGCTTTTCCTCAGGTTAACTGTTTCATTGGTTTGTATGGCTTGCCGCTCTTTACGCTCTTTTTTGGTCCGTAATACTTGCCGTGTTATTGCCATGAACATCTGCGGACAACACGTTATAAAAGATTTATTTAGCAAAAATCACGAGTCATATTGTTATTTAAGTCTTATTGTTATTTAACATGCAAGTATGATTCAAGAAAATATTGTTTTATCGCATAATAAGTAAACAATGAGATAAGACAAATAATGAATTCTAAATCTTAATTTATTGGTTTTAATAAAAAAAAAAAAAAAAAAATTACCTCTTCGACATTGATGTTATCCTTGGCCGAAGTCTCAAACAACTGAATTCCCATTTGATTGGCAAATCTTTGTGCGTCTTCGGTTAACACTACCTTCTGATTAGGTGCGTCATTCTTATTTCCTACGAGTACCCTGTTAACCACATCACAATTCTGATCGATTTCATGCAACCACCGTTTAACGTTCGCGAAGGTATCACCGCTGGTAACATCGTACACAACAATAACGCCGTGCGTCCCCCTGTAGTAAGTTGAAGTTATTGTCCGAAAACGTTCTTGTCCAGCAGTATCCCAAATTTGCAGCTTTACCCGCTCACCATCCACTTCCACAGTTTGTATCTTGAAGTCCACTCCTATTGTAGTTATGTAATTGCCGTTAAAAGTATTGTCAGCAAATCTCAGAAGCAGCGAGCTTTTACCTACACCTAGAACACACACAAAAATAAAGATATATTTACTTTTTATACATACATCAAGATTTTGCATAGTTTTCCGACACATAAAAAAGTTTTTGCAGATACTAAGAACAAAAAACTGAAATATTAAACTCATATATTAATCTTATAATATAAATTCACATACATGCAGTAAAATAAATAAAACAAATATATAGAGGTTTTAATTATTACGATAGTGATAAAACTAATTATGAAACTAGAAATATTGATGAGTAGACTTGTCAAGTCTCTCTTATCACTTTATTATCTTGTACTTTACTTTATCATGATTCCTATCGCTGTCATTATTGGTCTAAATTTATTGTACAGCACACATAGGAAGAACAATCTTCGTATTATCTGAAGCTATATCAATAGCTTGAGTGAACGGCTAGTAGAACGTGTCTGTCATCAGACTCATCATTTAATCAAGTAGCGTTGAAACTGCACAATGACAAGCGGCCAATTTCGCACGGGGAAGTATCACAACACGCGAGACTCCTTTTGTTATATTTTTTTTTTTTTTTTTTTTTGTTTTAAAAAAGAATTAAAAAAAAATACAAAAACATAAAATAGAAAAGAAGATAGCATTAGTGTTAAAACAAAAATTCCGAAAAGATGCAGCCAAAACAGAGAATGCGTGCGTGATGTATTGTATTTACCGCTGTCGCCTATAATCAGCAGCTTGAACAGATGATCGTACTCCCGGGCCATCTTAACATATACGACGCTTCTCTGGATTCCGCGCCGCAACCTCCGGATACTTGGCTAATCGACGACGATATAATGACGAGGACGAGAACGCGATTTATTGCACACGCGCAGCGTACGATAGTTTTGCCGCGATACGCGCGTTTGCTTCTTCCGTGATTCACAGAAGGAAGTCGTATTGTACACGGAAACGGGGGAGCGTACACTAGTCCTGCACGCTCTCACGCACAAGTAAGAGCAGCGGCTGAAATTGCTCTTCGTACAGGCCAGTAATCGACTGCGGTATCAAATGATCGCCATGTTTATTTGTCGCGGTATCACTATTCATTATCATTACGGCGGAAGGAAAAAAAACAGCGCTCTTCGTTTAGCGCGACGCCCATCCCATATCAAAGTGTCACCAGCTTGTCACCGCCGCCATGTTTCTCGCAGCAGCGTTCTCAACAGTTCACAAATCTTTCCGGTTTCGAAGTTCACCGACGAAGTGCTGCCGGGTGCGTGAAAATTTTACGGAACGACATCTAATTGGTTGATTCCTCATCATGAAAACTAGAACAACTTGCTCTGATTGGATAAATTTCAATATAGTATCCAATCGCAATGATCAATTTGTTAAGGTGACTAAATGTGATTGGTGATCTGTTAGTTTGACTGTAGCGATAAATAGCATTGTGGACTCGTTACAAAGGAAATAATCGACCACATCATCTTAACCCGTTTCCGTCCGCCATTCGCTCTTTCTTGTCTCGACCGGCTCGTGGACACCAGTGGGCTCGTTGTAACACGCTTTCAAATTAATTAATGTAATAATGGTAGGCAATTTTTCTTTCTTAATATGTAATTTGTTCAAAAATATAAATTGCAGTCTATATTTATCATTTATCGGAAATAAGATGAGACGCAAGATGCTTATTTTGTCGTTGGATTTGTTCATTGCTATTGGAACGTTTCTCCCGTTTTATGTAACGTTTTATTTAACGCATCTTCAGTTATTAAGAATTTTTAAATCTGAACATTTTCGTTAGTCAATTTACGATTAGACGTGAGTAGACGTCTCCGATAAAATTGTTCGATATAATCTTTTAAGTATATCTTTTGAACATTAGTTCTATTTTTTACTACAATATCTATGTATTTCCTCGTAGGGTTTTGTTAAGGTGGTAAAAAACAAACAATACTTCAAGCGATATCAAGTAAAATTCAAGAGACGTCGTCTAGGAAAAACAGATTATTATGCTCGCAAGAGACTAACTGTTCAGGATAAAAATAAGTACAATACACCCAAGTACAGGCTGATTGTACGTCTCTCGAATAAGGATATCACATGTCAGGTAAATTGAGTTTTACAAGAGATACCATATGTGTAAAAGATATAAATCAACTCATATAAATTGAGTTTGTTGAAAAGATTACTTTCTTCTGTAATTTTGACTTATGTGTTTAAAGCTGATTATATGTTTGTTTTTTAAGATTGCTTATTCGAGAATCGAAGGAGATAGAATTATATGTGCTGCTTATAGCCACGAGCTTCCCTCATATGGAGTGAAAGTAGGTCTCACCAACTATGCGTCCGCTTACTGCACTGGTTTGCTCTTGGCCAGAAGGGTGAGATCTTTTTCTTTTCATTTTCTAACAAATTTGTTTACACGTGACTCGGTGCTACTTATGATGATCTACTCAGCTCTCTTTGATGTTAAACTGATGAAAACATTGTTTGTTCCCTGTATATGTAACCTGATAAAATATCAAGCATCTATTTGAGACAGCATCGAGAGATCGATTGATATTAAATATCAGGTGTTTTTGGCAGCTTCTTAACAAACTGGGATTGGATACGTTTTATACTGGCATACCTGAGGTAACCGGTGATGAATACAATGTCGAAGACTTGGTAAAGGGTCCGAGTGCATTCAGATGTTACTTGGACACGGGATTAATGCGTACCACGACCGGTGCACGTGTCTTCGGTGCCATGAAAGGTGCAGTTGACGGTGGCCTGAACATTCCTCACAGGTAAAAACACAAATGGAACAGAAGAACTGTAAAGTTTTATCATTTGCAGTAAAAATCTGCATAAATGTCTGACGTGATGATTGCATGGCACATGCGCGTCATCTGAATGTTTTTTAATTCACTTTTGTCCTTGTGTTTTACAATGACGATGTGGTTACAAACATAATACAAGATTACAACGTGTCACTGATATATTGCTCACCAAATGTTATAACATGTAACTTCAACGTTCGTTACATTAATGTATGTCTTTTTTTCACGCAGCACCAAGAGGTTTCCAGGCTATGACAATGAATCGAAGTCATTCAATGCTGACGTACATAGACAGCATATATTTGGTCAGCATGTGGCAAATTACATGAGAACTTTAGAAGAAGAGGATGACGAAGCTTTCAAGAGACAGTTTTCGATGTACATCAATAATGGCATCTCCGCGAATGATGTAAGCAATCGCAAATTAACATTTGTGTTTTTATATTCATTTTACTGCACGCACGTCCAACTTAAAAAAAATTATGCCTACAGAGCAAGCATTGAGATAACGCAGAGAATGGATTTTTTGTTTTTAAACAGATCGAGAACATCTACAAGAAAGCTCATGAGAAGATTCGTGCTGATCCAGTACACAAGAAGATCACACGAGAAAAAGAACCTATCAAGAAGAGATGGAACCGAGCGAAATTATCGCTTTCAGAAAAGAAAAATAATGTAGCGCAGAAGAAGGCTTCCTTCTTGAAGACCTTGGAAGAAACTGAAGTGTAACTTTTTCTATTATGCTACATTTCTTTTGTAATTTACGCATACATTTGTGCGTAGACTCAATTGAGAATAAAGAGAAATCACATGCATATATATTAATTTTATTTAAGCTATATATCATTACTTGTAACAATATAAATGGCTCCGTCCGTACGCCAGTCTAGATTGTCTAGCATACGTTTCAAGTTCAGTGGAGTTAAGTTAAATGGAATCCACTGCTGTTGCTGGCTATTAAACTTTTTTGTATACTGTAATTAGTGGCAATACTTATTACAAGTCTGATACAGTTCGGGGTACTGTGGCGAGTCTGAGTGGGGACTCAGATTCGTCCTGCACACGGTCTCCCAAGCTGAGGCAACGGGGCAGCGTGTGCCCTGTCTCGCTGCCAGAGTGATTACAGAAAGGAAGTGACCTCTCCTCCGAGTATTCGAGGCGCGAAGAAAGGCCCTGGCAAGTCTGACAAGGAGTTCCAGGACCCTCCCTCAGACGCGTTAGTTAGGCACACCGTGGGGGTTTTAGTGGGTGCGAGTCCTACATACCCCTGGCCCTTCTCCAGGGGCTGGGGAATGCGTAGGCATTCCCCGACGGAAAAAAAAAAAAAAACGGCAGAAAAGGATCGAGCCAGAAAAATCCTAAGATAATCAATTCGAACTCAGAACCTCTGGGTTCTCAGCCCATCTCAGCCTTTGTACTAACTGAAGCCGCGAGATCAACGGGCAACAAGAGACATGGGAGTATGGGAGAATACTCAATTAGAGTTGTTCTGTTTTAATTCCGTTCCAATTCTGTGTGTACTTTTCACAGAGTTCACCTCGAGAGTGTAGTAAAAGAACAAAAAGAGAGAACAGGATGTTGATTTGTAAATATACATAACCTCCTAATTACGGTGACAATGATTTGTATGTAGAAGTATGTGATACAATCTGTGCAATGACGTGTTTGCTGCATTCATGCACTAATCAATTAATGATAAGTGCTTTTTGCGTCGAGTATATACAGAGAGATGATCAAAAAGTTGTTCGAAATTAATATTACGATTTGTAACGTTTGAGATTCAAACGTCACGTTTTATTTTTCCAATATTTTCCAAAACACATAAGAAAAATGGTGCTGCCAATACGTATATCACACAAAAGCAACAAAATCTCGTATCATTATCATAACATTATCGTGATCTGTTTGTTACTATTTACATTGTTTATTGTACTGATCTCGATGTACCACATTTTCAAATTTGGCAATACGCAGAAGCATTCTGAACATGTACCCATAACATTAAGCAATGTGAATGTTTTACCCACTCAAACATTACCTGCCAACTCGGCGGCAGCAGATGTTACCAATTCTTCTTGTACATATTTTACTTGTTTTAATGTGTATCGATGTGGAAGTCAAGGGAACAAGCTTCTAGTGTATGTCTATCCACCTAAAGTGTACTTGGACTCTGTGGGTAGACCAATAACTAATCAAATGACCAAAGAGTTTTATCAAATTCTGAACACCATTGTCAGCAGCAAATTTTATACTTCTAATCCATATGAAGCTTGTATTTTTGTTCCTTCTATTGACACTCTTAATCAAAACAGACTGAAGCTTCAAGAAGTTTCACAGGCACTGAGATCATTGCCTTTGTAAGTTTTAGTCTGAGCAGAGCTTCTAGTTGTTTATGCTTTTTATTAAATAAATTGATAATATTGTTTTGCTATGTGTTTAAGTTGGAACAAAGGAGAGAATCACCTAATCTTTAATATGGTACCTGGAAGTGTGCCAGACTACAATACTGTCATTGATGTGCCAGTAGGAAGAGCAATGATTGCTGGTGCTGGAATGTCATCTCTGACATACAGACCTGGGTTTGATATTAGTTTACCAGTTTACAGTCCCCTTGTAAACAATTTCAAGACAAATCATAGTACTATGAGGTAATGTCTCACATTTGTCACTTCTTACTGCAACATATTTGATGTCAAATATTTTACATTTTAGAGTATGGTTGGCAATATCCTCACAAATCAACATTAACACTGCCTTTGAACAAGATCTAATAGAGTTAAAAACCACATATCCAAAAGACTTTCTAATGTTGGGTCCCTGTTTGCATTTCAATCCAATGAATAATACAATACGTTGTGTGGAAGATAACATATACAAGTATCCTGATATTTTGCAAGTAAACTTATTACTAAAAATTTATTTACGAGCATTTTTTCATCATGACTATGTAGAAAAAAAAATAGAAAGGACTTTTACTTCCAGTCAGCAACGTTTTGTTTGATAATCCGTGGTGCCAGACTTGCTCAGAGTGCGCTTTTAGATGCAATGACAGCTGGTTGTATACCTGTAATTATAGCTGACTCTCTAGTGATGCCGTTTCACGACGTGATCGATTGGACAAAGTAAGACATGCTCATAAATCGGAGTCTGTTTTATTGTTTTTTTCTATGACGTTTCATGTTTATTTATTTCAAATAGGCCTATAAAAGCCTTTAAATATTGTTTATAAGCCTTTAAAATTCCGATAGATCTGTCGTTTTCGTGCGTGAAGTTGACATCTTATTAACGATAGAACTACTGAAGAAGATATCTCACCAGCGTATTGCAGAGATGCAGGAACAGAACGCTTGGTTATACGATCGTTATTTCAGTTCGATGGAGAAGATCACGGAAACCTCGTTGGAAATACTCGCGGATCGCGTATTTCCGCATTTGACCCGCGATTACACGTATTGGAACATACCGTCTTACAAAGTGAGTAAACAAAACTGATATAAAAAACAGAATGAAGTTCTTAATCAATTGTTTTATTTAAACGTGCAGGAAAAATCCTTGCCGCTTTTTTTGCCAGTAACCGCTCCCAAAACACGCGGATTCACTGCCGTAATACTGACATACGACAGAGTGGAATTGCTGTTCCTGCTGATTAACAAACTCGTGAAGGTGCCGAGTCTGTCCAAAGTTCTAGTCATTTGGAACAATCAGCATAAAAATCCGCCACATTGTGAGAAATTTTAGAATTTTGCTTATCTATTTTTTTACTGTGTTTTAAATATATAAGCGTTATAAAATTGCAGCGGCACGATGGCCGAAAGTGAGTAAACCGCTAAAAGTGATTCAAACAAAGGAAAATAAATTGTCCAATCGATTTTATCCATACGACGAGATCGAAACTGAGGCGGTATTGTCGATAGACGATGACATCATTATGTTAACTACTGACGAAGTGGAATTTGCTTACGAAGTAACTTTCGAGCACAATTGATGCGATCTCTCAATGTCGCAATATATTAATGACATTGTTTTCGAGATGGGACTAAATTGCGCTTTATCTCACTTTTAAGGTGTGGAGGGAATTTCCAGACAGAATCGTCGGGTTCCCGTCTCGCATACACATGTGGGACAATAGCACCACTTGTTGGAAATACGAGAGCGAATGGACGAATAGTATTTCTATGGTTCTAACGGGAGCGGCTTTTCATCATAAAGTAAAATATCATGAGCTTTTGTTTTTCTCGTTTCCTTTCGCAGTGACATCGTAACTCCTTTTTGCTTGATGTGTGTTCCAGATTGTGAAGATATCGTCATAAGAAATTTTTCGGATTTTGTTTCTCCTGCAAGTAACCCAATATCCTTTCCTGTTTTATCCTCGCTAAGATCACACCAATTCAGCAAAGTATATATTACGTTTATGCACCATGTGTTAAATTCTACGTACACAAATATTTTACTGTGTATAAAAATTTATTTGGTATAAATTTTTAATTCTTTTAGTATTGGAATTACATGTACACCACTGCCATGCCTGGCGACATAAAGGAATGGGTCGACGAGCACATGAATTGCGAGGATATCGCAATGAACTTTCTGGTAGCCAATATCACTGGGAAAGCTCCGATAAAGGTGAACAAACACTCCGAATTACGCGCGGACAAATTTTTTGACACAATCGCACGAAATTCCACAGGTAACGCCAAAGAAAAAATTTCGATGTCCCGAGTGCACCAATACCGAGATGCTGTCCGCGGATTTGACGCACATGATGGAACGTACGCAGTGCATAAACAAATTCTCTTCGATTTACGGAACTATGCCTTTGGAATCGGTCGAGTTTCGCGCGGATCCCGTGCTCTTTAAAGACGTGTTCCCGGAGAAACTAAAGCGATTCAACAACATAGGCAGTTTGTAGGAACAATATGAAATTCATATAATAGGTATACAATAATTTTCACAGTCTGGCCGAATTTTTTGGTGACTTTTAATAATTGGTTTTGAGCTACATCATTTTTATATGGCAAGAGATAGAAAAAAAATCACTTCGTTGTTCCACTATATTGACTCCTTGGACTGCGAAGGTTAATCATTTTTTATATTTATATTTTGTATTTGTATTATTTTGTATATTTGTATTTATCAGTAAGTTAATTTGTATTTGTATTTATCAAATCGTCACGAAAAAATGTTTATAGTGTAAATAGAATATTTCTAAACAGTGTTCATCAAGATTTTTATTGTATCGAGTTAACAATTATCGTCGATTATTGTGGCAGTTAACCATGTAAAACTTTAGCAAAAAATTTCATCATGTATCTTATAAACTTCTTGTATATGGATTTCTTACATTTGGTAATGCTATTATAAAACTTGAAAAACAAATTAACACAGCTTTTTTATAAAAAAGTTTGTACAAAATATTTTTGGGAAGCTATAAATTTATCTTTTACAAAAGGTGGAAAGTTGTATCATCTAGAGGTGATGTATAAATGTTACTCAACCGTGTCAGACCTTGATAGCTTGAAGCAGACACCTTCAACAACAGCTTTTTTACCTACTTCGTGCGATGGTAAGACCGACATGTGACTCTGCAAGTGAAAAAGTAATCTTAGAAGCTAAGAAATTGTTGAAAAAGATAAAAAAAGATATATGTATAAATATTACTATTGGAGCACGCTCGTGTGTGTTCATGTAACCTATGATCATAGAATTCGTTGAATGACTCCAGAGAAAATCGCCCGATCCTTCTTGCGATGAATATCGTATGGAGATGACACCGCCAAGTTTCTGTTCGAGTCCGTTGAGAAATTTTGAATCTGTAAAAAGGGAAAGAGACTTTTGTTAATTATCAATTCTTATTACAGGTATCATGTTTCAATTTGCGAATGTGCACCAATAAAATCCACGTTCATCGCTCGATGTAAGCTGGTGGTAGGACAATTTGCGTTTGAAACGGCTTCTGCGACCGTGCGCGCCAATGAGGTGCGCACGAGGTGTTCACCGCAGCCCGACGTACTGGCACCTACCGAATACGAGGCGTCTTTGCAGGCCCAAGTGCCACAACCCCATACTCCAGCCTAAGAACAGAACGTTAGGATAAAATTTGATAAGTGTTTCTTACGAGATTATTTTAAAAACAAGAGACTTAATATCCGAAGTGTGACTACCCACTTGTCCAACTCTTCCAGGATATTTCAAAATTATACCACCGCTTGAGCAGGCCGCGGCAATGTTCCCGTTATCATCGACACATATTGCACCTACTGTGTCCATTTTCTTCTTGGCACACTGTGGCATACAATTTTACTCTCAGCGAAAACAAATTGAATCCGGTATCAACAAGAAATTTCTTTAAATCGACGTTTAATCAAGTTTAAACGTCGAGTAACTTCTTTATACCTTCTGAGCCTCTATACTAGAACCTTCCACTTTTCTCTTATAATGTTTATATATCTTCTGAGCTCTCACTGAAAGAAAATACTGACATTTTATATATATTAAGATAGAATAAGTGGTATTTACGTACCTGATATCAATTCTTCTGGTGGTATAGTTTGTATACCTATTTCATGAGCCCAAATATACGCACCGTTTCCTACCAAGAAGCTATAAAATTTCATATAAACTACATAATACTTTTCTCTGATAATAATCATTAAAATAGAAATTGAGATGCTAACTGTATACCTAGGTGGAATTCTGCCATATGCAAATTTAATGGATTGCTGCTCACACAGACGCTTCGCCAACAGAACAGGATTTTTTATTCCACTAACTGCGCCAACAGCACCAAACTGCAAGCTACTGCCGTCCATCACACTTGCGTCGCATTCCACTGTTCCCTCCCAAGTAAGATTTGATCCAAATCCAGCATTTGTCATAGGAGAATCTTCCAAAACCATTACTGTTTCAACCACTGCGTCCATTACATTGTTACCAGATCTTAAACTTTCAGCTCCCTATGTAAAAAAATGAGAAACATAAACATACAATAAAAAAAAATAATACACGAGCATACAAGACACATATGTTATACAAAAATTAATAATATATTCAATTTGTAACAATCAAATTACCCAAACATCTTACCATTTTACATGCTTCACGACATAGCTTTTGATACTTTTCTTTAAGTGATGTTGAATGTTGCCCAGCACCTAAAACAATAGTAAAATAACTCTATATGATGTGTATACCAATACCAATTTTATAAACTTTATATGTGATTATATTTACCCACGTGTACGGCGATAAATCCTTGCTTAACGTTATTCATGTGTGAAACTAAACATCAGGACCTTCCACTTGTGAAATAAATCTCTGTACATGCATGTATCTTTCACATGCAGAAAACTGCAAAAGTAGTACTGAGCCAGATTAATCATAACAATAATAAAAGCGTTGTGATCAAATGCAAAATAATAAAAAGAACAAATTAATTAAACTTACCGGTACGTCTCGTAAAATACAACATGAGAACAAAAAAAAAAACCGAAACTAAGAAAAAAACAAAAACAACTTAAGTTTTAATACATTAGATCACACACTAACAATTATAACCGATCGTTAAATGACTTTAATACCGCTTTTTATCAGATTGTATTGATATAAACACAATATACGTAAATTCCATACAATTGTCCCAGAATTTGTTTATTTACAAAAGCGACAACTGGCGATGACAAAACTCATCAAGTGATTACAAAGACCGTGTCAACAAAGTTTATCGGTAAGTAAGCTTCAGTAGCACTGACAAATCATGCTCGTAGATATGGCTACGTAGTTACCAATGTGCATCACCATAGCGCTGTTGAAAAAGGTGGAAAAGTAATAACAGCTAAACTGGGGCCGTGGCTACTCTCAGTTTTTTTTCTGATTGCAAATATATCTACATAGAATAAATGTGGTACGAAACATTCGATTTGGCTAAAAAGAAAATTTGCTGTTAATTTTCCAGAGCGTCTGATTTTTATTTTTTTTTACGACAACTCGACTTTCAGAGCTCAAGTTAATTGAAATCGATACAGAGGACGCTTGAATCGTTTTCGAGAAATTCGCGGGAATGGGCATTCCTGTTTTTTTTTATTGATTTGTACGAGCTATGAGCCGCTCGGAGTAAACTTAACCTTGTTGTTAGTGCGTACATTTACTGTTAGTGAAACCCTCTATTTCCGTTGATGATAATTTACTCATAAATGGTGATACCATAACAGCGTGATATTTTTGTGTTGTAAATCTTTCAGGTAATTTATTTCACACAAATGTTTTGCGAACACTTCAAGAATTTTGAGAACACTTTTGACAGAACTAAGAAATGTAGATTGACATTCGTTTTCTGTTCGTTTATTTCCTTGTTAATCTTAATGTTGCTTGAATTTTAGAATTCTTACAAATGCGTGTGTAATGGCATTATTTATATACATTTTATATGTGTTTGTTATAAAGTAAAAACCTTCAGGTATAAAAGTACAAAAATGTAGATTTTGACTTTAACATTTATACCTTGCCACATATAAAGCTTACTGTATAAGTTTTTTGTTTGATATATACACAATAGAGAGAGAATTATATACATTTTGATTATATTTAGTTACATGTTAAAGACATATGTAACAGAGAAATTTATTGATTTTTAGGTGAATTTACTGAGAAATGTGATTAAGTATTTTGAATCTATTGGATGGAAAAACATATGTGTGTCAAAAATGACAATGATCTTCGATTTTCTGAAGAAGCTACTTGGTTGGGTGGATGAAGGGTCTAAAAAGCGGAAACTTGAAACAGACAACTACAGCTCCGATGAGGAAGAATACAGGACTCCAAAAAAATTCAAAAGCAACTACAATACTTGTTGGCAGTCCAACAAGATAATTACACTTAATAATGTACCTAATGCCAGAAAAATGGCGAAATCTACGTTAGATAAAAGTAGCACATCAAGGAAATCAATGTTGGATGTCAGCAGTGCATCGAGAAAATCCACAATGACTTTCAGTACACAAAGACCCACCTCGTCAGTTTTTAGTGACAGAACAAGATCCATAATGAATGTCACTATGTCATTACCATCTGCAGAGAATAGCAAACCGAAAACAAAATTGCCTATTCCGGTTGTCCCGACTAACTCTTTACGTGACAAGCTAGCAGCGAGAGCTGTCATGAAACCGGACTTTATATCGCAGGTCGCCAAAAGATACGACCAGCGGATTGAGCAACGGCACAAAGAGGCCGAGGAACTGAAAAAGCTTACATCTGTTCTGTCAAAGCACAACAGAATTGTACGAGAGAATGCTCTGGGAGAACAGCTGGCGCGTTCTATGAAACTATGTCTGACCATTGTAGACGACAGGGAAGAGCCAGAAGAACCGGCTTTACCAAAATTAACCGATGAGATGTTACAGGAGATAAGAAGCGCCCTCGTATCTTCCCCACCTAACGAAGTACTCGCGGAAGGTTTTGGCCTCAGGATCACACGGAAGGACCTTCATACATTGTCTGGCTTAAATTGGCTGAACGACGAAGTCATAAACTTTTACATGAATCTTTTAATCGCCAGAGGTGCCGCTTCGGACAAATATCCAAAAGTACACGCGATGAATACATTCTTCTATCCCAAACTGCTCTCAGGCGGTCACTCGTCTCTGAAACGGTGGACGAGGAAAGTGGATATATTCGCGCAGGATCTTGTTGTCATACCCGTACACCTCGACATACACTGGTGCATGTCGATAATAGACTTCCGTGATAAAACAATCACTTATTATGACAGCATGGGTGGCAACAATTCCAAGTGTTTGGCCGCGCTGAAGACTTATTTGCAAGACGAAAGTCTAGACAAGAAGAAACAACTGTACGACATGAGCAACTGGACGCTGCAATGCGCCAAGAACATTCCACAGCAGATGAATGGGAGTGATTGCGGTGTGTTCTCCTGCATGTTCGCCGAGTACGTATGTGCGAACAAGAAATTGGCATTCACACAGGAAGACATGCCGTATTTTAGGAACAAAATGGTTTACGAAATACTGAAGAGTAAACTCTTGTAAAAAGAAAAACAGAACGAAAAAAAAAAAACCAATATCTGAAAAAAATAAGTAACGGTATTGAGATATTTTGTCTAAGATCATTCATATAACAAAAAAATTACAATTAACTCATATTAATTTATATACTAACTACTTCCTTAAGAAATATATGAATTTGATGAATAGTCTTTATTGTAGAAGATACTGTGCATTATTTTTGAGCCTTCTTATTAAACTGTGTAATTTTGATTCGTAGTATGATGATGTGACATCGCGCGCGTGTTTAATACATAATATACAATATATTATATAAAAAAAAAATAATAAAAAATCTTGTAAATGTCATTGTCTTTTGTATAAACTATGTTCTGTAATACCTCTTTCCTAAGAAATTTATATATTTTGTAAATATATTTCTTTACATTTTGTTTAACACAATTGGTGTTTTGTTTATTAATGACAAGTGTTTTTAAATGATGTGCGATGATTGAATTTGTTGATAGTCCCATCCCTTCCGGCCGTAGATACATGCTTCTATGCTTCAGACACGTGATAGAACTGTGTGGCACAGATGTCAGTGCGTAGTGAGGGAAGGGGCACTTTTGACATGTCGAGTTGTGTGTTTTCCTTCGAAGCGTGTGATAGAGCATATTTGCAGTTGTAAATCGAATACACAAATAAATGCGTCAATTCATTGTACGGCAGAAATCCCATAAAATTCGCATGCGTCGATTGGTCACGATCATGGCATAGAAAAACTTTGCGTCTCGAAAATCGTATTTTAATAACCTATTTAGTAGTTTCAATTCACGCCGATTTTTAATTAGTAAACAATGACAACGTACAACGTGATCACGTTCGATTTCGTGAATCTGTCGATCACGAACTCGGCCCGGGAATCGTGTTACGTCGAGCGTCGATTTCAAAAAAGTATCACCATCGACGAATTCAAGGTAAAGATTTTCTTCTCTACCGGTTTTCTTCCGCCGGAGAGATCGATCTCCACTTGAAACACACAGCACTGCTCTGATTTGTCTTCATGCGTGTACGAGTTACAATGCAAAAACTTGCAGGGCAAATTGGAACTCCTCACGGGTGGCAATCCGGCCACAATGACGGTCGAGGTCTATGATAAAAATGACAAGCTCGTTTGCAAGCTGACGGAGGGGCAGCGTCTTTTGGGATCCTATCCAATCGACGATGGCATGAGAATACACGTGAGTTCGCTGTGATGTGAAATCTCATCTTGCTGAAGCTAATTCGAATATTGAAAAGTAATTACACAGAAATGTGCAATTGCAGGTCATTGACAACTTCTCATGTACCACAGAGGACTTAAATGTGAAAAAGTTTGAGATATCCGAGGAAGAGTATGCTAAGAAAACAGGTATGTGAAGTTCGTTTGTTTTGAATCAAGTTGTGATGAAATTTTCTATTTGTGTGTGAACATGTAGATACTGTTAAGGCATTTCTGGAAAAGAACAAGCTAGGCAAGTACAATGAGGAAGAGATGAAGAAAAGAGCGGAGGAAAAGAAACGAGAGGAAGAGACGGAGGAAGAGATGGCCAGGTTGTGCAAAATTGGAGATCGTTGCGAAGTGTCCGTTCCAAATCAACCGAAGCGAAGGGCTACCGTTTTATATGTTGGTTGGTAGAGAGAATTTCGCTGCAAAATCAGTGTTTCTGTAACGTTTCTTTAATGTTGTGTCATTGTCAGGTAAAACCGAATTTAAAGAAGGCTTGTGGATCGGTGTCAAATACGACGAACCTCTTGGCAAGAATGACGGCAGGTAAAATGTTCGCCCTTGATCTTTCATCTCACACCGAGAAATTCTAAATATATAATGTAAATTAAACATATTGTGCATTTCGTCAACAGTGTCGGTGGCAAAAGATACTTCGAATGCGCACCGAAGTACGGCGGATTCGTAAAGCCGACGCACGTAAAAGTTGGAGATTTTCCTGAGGAGGATTTTGACTTAAACGAAGAGCTGTAAAAAAAAAGATATGAAGACCATAACTTCTTTTACTAAACGTCTTTTTTTTTTGTTTTTAATTAAGAAAACATTGAATACTCAAAAAGCTTTGTATAAAATAATTGTTAAATTACATAAATAGAGAGTACGTAAGACAAACTTTAATATTTTCTTCGTTTTATTATGTCGGGTCGCCAGTCGATGGGATGTGTCTCTTCCGTCTGAAAATCCAGAAATACAGAATACTGTTAGTGCGAGTAACTCGAAAATAAAAACTGGATAAGATTGTCAAAAGATATTAGAAGACAACATTTAATAAACATAAACATTGATGTATTCACTTACGGCAGTGTCGTCTTCTTTGTAGACCTTTATGGTCTTGTCTGCTTCGGTCGTAATCATGCGCGTGCCCGACATATCAAATGTGATACTGAACACTCCAGCTTCGCTGTCCATCGAACCGGGTTGAACCTGTGCCTGAAGTCGTTGGAAATTGTACCCTGTTCTCCAGTCCCAGAGGTGCATAGTACCGTTATCAGCGCCGGAGACTAAAACTCCGTCTTCGTTCACAGCCAGGCAGTTCACTATAGCATTGTGACCGGATAAATTCTGAATGAATTTTCCTTCTGGACATTTCCACTGCTTGATATTGTCTGGAGACGCCGAGGCAAACATGTACAAGGACGGATGGAATGTCAGGGCTCGAACGCTCTTCTTGTGATTTGTCAGTGTGGCGATGGACTTTCCGGCGGCCAAATCCCACAAGCGAATCGTGCAGTCGTGGCTGCCGGTGACAATTTGCGGCTCGGCGGACTGGCATATTACGCTGGCCACCGTATTGGTATGTCCGACAAGCGTGTGGACATTCGCTTTTGTGCGCATGTCCCACACACGTCCCGTAGAATCGCGTCCCGCCGTTACGAGAACGTCTATACTGGGATGCAACGCCAGAGAATACACAGCAGATAAATGTCCGTGGTAATGTCTGATTACTTTATTGTACTCGAGATCCCAACACTTGACCTGCCTATCCTCGCCGCAGGAGAACAAGTAGGGATGTCTCTTGGAAAACGCAAGACCACGAACACTGCTTATGTGACCAGTCAGCGAAACTTTCAATTTACCGCTTGCAAGGTCCCATATCTACAATTACAAAGAAACTGCGAATAAAGCTTGTGTAAAAAGTGTTAACTTTGGATTTATAAATTAAAATTATCAAGTTAAACTTAGAATTTTGACTTTACAATGTTATACACAAACTTATATTAAATAAAACTGAACGAGATTATATGAATATAAATATTATACTGAATATGAACATAAATTCAGAAAATGCAGACTTACTTTAATTACTCTGTCAGCTGATCCAGTAGCAAACCATTCATTCCCAGGCTCAATAGCACAACATCGTACCCATCCTAGATGACCACTAATAACTCTGTACAACTTCCAGGGTGCATGCCACTTGGGTTTTGCCATTGAGGGTATTTTCTTTTGTGGTATTGTTAGTGCACTATTCATTATGTTATTATCTTTTTTTGTGTTTTGTATATGTGATATTACAACTGCTCCTGCATTTACTCCAAAAGTTTCATCTCCAGGTGGTGGAGGATCTACCTTGTTTTCTTGATGATTTTTGGCCATCAAGGCATTGTGTTGTTTCACCTGTTCTAAGACTGGACCATAACAGTCCTTTGCCTTGATAGACTTTTTTACTTGTTGCCTGGAAAGAAGAAAGAGAACTTCTTGAACACATGCTTTGATCCAAAGTTGTGGAGCAAGATAAATAAATTTGAAGCAGCACAATTTTGAGATACTTACAATGCAGGATCCACTGGTGGTAAGATTCCTTGATTTAACAGAAACATGTCATGTGTTCGTTTTAAAGAACGAAACACTAATGTATGCACTGAATGTCTTTGAACATCCTGAAAAAGATTAGATTAGGGTTAGGTTAATTGTGTATCCATGTATAATAACAAAATTATAATAAAGAAAATATACTTACTGCCATATTGTTATTTCACTTATTTCGATAATCAAATACGAATCTTAAGAAATATGTCTTTCACTTCATTACAAGTTGATGTGAAACCTGGAAAATAACAAGTCGCATAATTGTCAGAAGTGCGACAGTCCTTAGATCGAAGTCACCAATCACAAAGAGAAAAAGGTCCTAAGATTTCAGACGTTTCCTCACATGAAAACTGAAAGACACGAAAAAAAGTTTTCACTGAGGAAGTAACCAATCAGAATTTATTCCCATTTTAAATCAAAAGAGAAAATAGTAGATTTTGAATGAATATATATCAGCAAAACAAGATAATTAATTGCTAATTGTTTATTAATCGCTCAACTGAGCTGAAACAATCAGTGAATTATCTAGAAACGCTGCAAGAACCTATAAATTTCTTCTGCTAAGTTGATCGTTGATCATCTGTGTGATCTCTTGTCGACGTTGCTGATGCGTGTTCGGTGGCATGCGCTGCAGAGTGCAGATGGTTGCAGATGAGCATCATCAATTTACGGATGCCGATCCTATATGTCGCGCATACATACGAGGGTGGGGTGAAAAGTTTCCGGCCTGACCTAGAGATGGCGCCAGCAGGTCTAATTTTTGGCTTGTATTCTATAGTACTATATC
>QVOB01012959.1:0-34936 GCA_014839585.1 Pseudomyrmex concolor
TCAGTTACTTAACATTACTAGTTTGTCAATAAGTAACACATGAACGAATGAGTTACTTTAACCAGTTTTACATGTTCCAGGAAGTCCACAAAAGAAAAATTAACATTTTATTTTTTACTGTAATGTTGACATTAATTCTCTCCGTATTTTACTAGTCAATATTTGTACGAAGTATTTTACGCGAAACGTTGAATTCGATATTTTCCATGATAAAAGAGGGAACAGAGAAATGAGCAATAAAATTTGATATAGGATACCTGAATCTTCGATCGCTTCGCAAGTGTATCTGTCAGTGAAAAGGTCGTAAGTGCGTGGTACCTGCGCGTTTCTGGCTTAACGTTCGGAGCAGACGCGCCGCCTTTTATGGTAACGATTCTGCATTCTTGACGGGCTTGCATCGTGTTCGCAGCATGCAACATGGTCGTTTCTAAAAAAAAAGGATCAATGCTCGATCCACGTACAATGAACTTGAAACGTCAATACACATAGATCGAGAGATGGCTTTAGACGAATATGTACGGATAGATATGCGGATAGGATGAGCTTATCTTGGTTTAAATTGAGAGCGAAGGTGAAACCAGCACGCAACTGCCTCATGCGAAGAGAATTTTTATTTTTAATTTTTAAAAGATTATTGAAATAAAATGTGAAAATTCAAATTACTGCCGGAAAGTGACAAAAAAAGAGAAAGTAATGAGAAAGTTAATTTTTGCTCCAAAAAAAAAAAGAAACAATATAGTTATAATTCGACCTTGTTAATATTCATGTTATTTGAAGTGTACTCGTTCTCGCACATTTTCCCGTTCGCGCTTAATTATTCTCGCCTGGCGTTAGTCTAAATTAATTATCGAAAAAGATCATCAGCAGAAACAGAATAAGAACAAAATTCGTTGAGAACTAATTACGCAATAGGATAATTGACTTCTATATTTTGACTTTATTAATTGTTGTGTTACAAGTTTTTTTATTTGTTTCTTCTTATATTTTTTGTTTTTAAATTGTATTTGTTAACATCCCGCGTGCAAGCAATTTCGTCAAGAGAATTTCTCTCGCAACACGAACGTCTTTACTCCGCGCTGAAACTTTGTTGCGCGCCTCCTCCCGTGTTAAAGCGAATTATCACCACCGCAGGAGCTCGGTTTTCCACGCGTAGTCTTCCCAGAAGTGCAGTGGCAATTATATTTAGTTGCATCCCGCGCTTAATACTTGCAGCGACGCGTTAATTCCGGACTACATCGCGGCGCCGAAACTTCATTAAAGATCGCGGCGTGACATTACGCCGCGCTTGCGATGAAGCGAAAGAGACAAAAAGACTCGACGGAAAAGATAAAGAAACGGTCGAGGCATTTCAATTGAACTCACTTGAAAGAAGGAGCTGTTGCTACCGCCGCCGCTACCGTCAACTTCCTCGTAAAACGCATCTATCTGCACTTCGAGGACGGCTTCGCCGTTTAAGTGATCGTTATGTGCATCTCCGTTCGTGGTGGCGGAACAACGGGAGAGACGAGAGATGCTCGTGTCTCGAAATAGACACGACGGACCGTGCGAAGGGGAAAGGGGAAAAGTCACTCGACGTCGGTAGACGTATATACACTAGGATTTTATGGATTTAAATTGGTCAAAGGGCGCTGCGTACCCAATTGGCGCGCGCTCGTGGAAACTACTGGCTCGTTGACTTTTCGAATGAAACCAATTGCGGGTACCGATACAACGACGACGTGCCATCTGTCCGCAATACGTATCGCACATCCGCCGTGGAAAATATGTCGAGTCAGAGAATATATATATGTATATATATGATGTTCGCGAGCGGAATTTCTAGCCAATGTGTAGCAAATATTTGCGAAAGCCTAAAATTTTGCAAAATTTGTTGATATATTTTTTCTGATTATTTTTTAATAATATGTTTTTCGATTGTAGATGAAAAAAATATTTTTCTTTTGCTTCTTCTTAGTTCATTATCTGTCACTGTACGTGTGTGATTTTTTGTGTTACAGCAAAAATGCGTGAAAGCGCGAGCTCTGTACGACAATATCGCGGAGGCGCCCGACGAGCTGGCCTTTCGAAAAGGTGATGTTCTTACCGTGCTGGAGCAGAACACCGCCGGTCTTGAGGGATGGTGGCTGTGCGCGCTGCGAGGTCGGCAGGTAATTGTTTAAAAAAAAAACTTCCCATGAACGACCTCAGACGAGAAATTCGATTTTATTTCTAAATTGCTGTGCGCCTTTAAACATCGACAACATTCCACTAACCAATTACAATTCAATTACGTTCACTGCTCGATCGGATAATAGACGAACGTGTAATGGAAAGAAACTTATTTGTGACTCGGGAATTTCACCTACGTTTTCCATTAACCGATTCTCTTTGTTCTATCACGCTCTAATGGAGTTTACCCATCGTATTAATATACAGCACGCGTCGAGTACGTCCACGTACGTACTTCGTGAACGTATTATTTATGCGCGTCTTCATAATGCATAAGACGCAGATCCACTCTCTCTCTCTCTCTCTCTCTCTTCCCTCTTCTCTCGTGTGAGCAACGTTATTACCGCGAAAATAGGACGGCTCGACTATATTAGGTATCATCAATGTCTATATTTATCACTTTGAATTGAAAAAAGTATATAAACAGGAGAGAACGTAGACAAAAGCTTTCTTCTCGAATTATGTTTAACGATTTTTTATCAATAATTAGAAAGGGTTTTTGTAAATTCATCTTTTATTACTTGCGTTACATTTTTGTGTTATTTTTTCTGATAAAATCATATGTTATCGAAAGAAACACATCTTTTGTCGTTAATGTCAATGCGCCAATACACCATACCTCTTTCTGGGAACTTAGAATGTTCTCTTTTACAAATAAACTTGTCTATAACGATTACAAAGATATCGTCGGCTTCCACATATAAGTATCTCGCGTGTACAAGACTGGCTTATATGCACATCTGTATAATGCATAAGAGTTGATGCGCCGGAGCGGCTCGAAGGTACTCGAGGTATGACGAGCGTTATTACCGCGGAAATAGAACTAACGACCGTTTATCGTAGTTACCTTCAATGGCAGTCGCATTAACCGCGACGATGCCAGGCAACCATAAGCGTCTTTACATTTGCTAACTGGATATATTTTGAAAGGTCGCCGACTGCGTGTCTAGACACTTGTTAAAGCTCGATTACAAGGAGAACAACGGAACAATTGCCTGTTAACAGAACCTCTAAAATTCACAAACAGTGTTGTGAAGTGCCGAATACGTCGGATCGCTTTGTCTGAACAACAAACTCTGTTTTTGAATTAGACTGCGTGAGTTATTCGTGTTATCGTTACTGTTTTGGAACTACACGAGAAGAGCGCTTCCGCGTTCCCGAACCTCGGGTCCACGACCGCGGACAACCTCCGTGAAGAACGTCGATCATATATCGGTCCGTTTTACTTTTCAAACGACTCTCGAAACATCCCATAGCCACCGCACACGTGCGATCTGTTTGGACACGCGGTTGATATAATTTAGAATGGGAGCGACGTGTGGCGTGGGCGGCGGAATGATTGAATGTGATACGATCTTCGGATTTTTATTGGAAACTGGAAACTTCTGACGGAATAATAGTTTTATTGAGACCGCGACGAGAGCAGCGGGAAGGATTCTTTCGTCGTCTCATGGCGAATCGAACCTGAGTCGGTTTCTTTTTCCTTTTGTGGTGAATTTATCGCTCTCGACTGTAGGAATCTGCTCGGAATTGAATAAAACTCGACTATCAATAGATATCACTTCACGACACCGTCGCTTTAGCTTCGCCGTGTGCTATAAACCAGAGAGATATTAAAAATTCGTTTGAGAAAATTTCGAGATGCCGTTTTTTTTCGAACAACAGAAAAGTAGGAATTAAGTGTTGACATTTTAAAAATTTGGTCACATATTTCTTATATGCTTCTGTATCGCGAAATTTTTAGAAAATCCGAAATCCCAACACGTAATATTACTAAAGTCAAGGATCTGTGCAGAGATCCTTAACGTTAGTGTCATCTTGTACCGAAAGCGTGCACGAAAGGCACATATCTCTTGAAATTTATGAGTTACAACTTTGTAGCATTCAGACATGCTAGCGAGGTAAACGAATGAGTTATGCGGGATGCATCTCTCAATGCTAACGCTTATTTCTCGAGGCACCGTGCAACGGATATGGTGACGTTTATTTTCGTCCCGATTTCACGGAATTAGACAAACTCACTGTGGTGTTTTCACACCCTTCTAATTGGAGTCTGCTTCCATTCAAAATTATTTTCCGATGTAAGTGAAACAGCGTTTATCTTTCTAGAAAACAAAATAAGATGTAGCAACTATATAAACAAAAACTATATAAACAAAAAAAAGAATATAATAATGTACCAAAAATATAAAGAGAGAAAAACTTCATAAAGAATTCAATAGAAAAACTTTTTTGACAAAACCAAAGCTATTTGTTTTGTAAAAAACCTGTAAAATAAAAACTGTGTTTCCAATTTTGTTTTTCCACGGAACATGATTAAACATTTACCCTTGCGAGGCATAACTGAACTGTTATTACGCTATTATATTTTTTTTCTGCCTTAGGGCATCTGTCCAGGAAATCGATTGAGGCTTCTGGTTGGCCAATACGATACGGGGGGTTGTTTAGTCGGCAGCAGGGCCGACCTAACCATTTCCGAGGATGGCATACAGAGACACGGGAAAAGGCGTAGCTGGCACGTACAGCCCAACAGAGTGAGTAATTTGAACCATTGCGTGAATCGCACTTTGAACCTATTCTTAAATCGCAAACGGAAGTAATAAACCCACCGTATGTTACTGCGTACGTTTGTATTTTCTTTTCGCCAAACATATTTTTATTATAAAGCAAAATTTGATAACAATTAAAGTTTTTAAGTAAATAAGCCATGCAATAATATTGGAATATAATATAGGAATATTGGAAATAATATAGGAGGTCAAAAATAATATTAAAAAGCGTATAAATAACAAGCGAATAAAACGTTCTAATGTGTATTACACGATTGTAAAAATACAAAACCCCTGTAATGAATATCTGTTGTAAGTTCGTCTTAAGAAAGTTACGATGAATATGTTGCGTCGTTCCATGCGTTTACGAGTGTTTAAATGAGTGTCCTCCACATTCACAAAAGAGGAACCACGGAACTAATAGGCCGTACGCGATCGCATTGAATATGCCCCTACCACTATAATTCTTCCGCACATTTGAATAGCATTTTATTGGTCTGACAGCTGGCTTCTCGAATGTTAATATATCCGCGATCTGAAAAGGCGCGGAGGATGACGGAGCTCTCTATCGATCGATTGTTCATGAGCGCAACTCGGTCAAAGTTTCCCAAAATGCGAGACCGATCGGAATGTTAAGTCATTGTTGAAAATACTTCCGATGTGTGTGTAAGAATCACTTATTATGTTTAATTTATAAGTGAACACATTTCTTAATAAGCTTAAATTTTTCATGTAATTATTTTTAAATTATAATTATTTTTCGCATAATTTTATTTTGTTTTTATTTTTATTCGAATAACTATATCGGCTGGTTTCTCAGAAGTTTGAGAAGCCCTGCAGACCGCAGAATTGACAATGCTCGACCTATGGTTTATTGTGTTCGCTGTTGGAAGAGAGGGTGACCTTTTACGCCCTCCTACACATCTGCTGAAACGGAATCTGTCAAAATCAGCTGACTGCCACTTGGCTCGTTCGACTCTTCGAGCGCCGTCGTCGCGGCGCATATCTCTGACTCTATCGTCGAGCGAAGGGTGGTGTAACATCTGCCACTGACATCAATTCGATAAAATAAATGCGACAGCGCACTCGATTGTTGAATTTTCCGCTACGTACCCCTTGTATGGCGTCAAAATAAAAAGCAATTATTCATTAAGATCTTGAAGTATTTTATATTTGCATGAAGAACACTTCTCCGTTTTTTTCCACTTTATTTATTTTATTATTTAATTTATTTAACTTCAAATTTTGTGCTTATTTTTCCTTCAAACTTTGATTTGTTATCTATTTTCAATTATATATTCTTTGGAATTTGATCACGACCATTTTGAGATCGAATTTGAATTTAGATTTTTTTTGAGTTCGTATATTATTCTTTCTGGAATTCACATCTTCGAACGTCTCGAGACTTTTTCCGATCTTTTCGCGGGCGAATATATTTACGGTGTACCAGAGCGCGTCGAAAACGGTTGGTTTCTTAGTCAGTCAGCGTTGGCAGTTCCTCGAGCTCTTCTTGTTTTCTGGCTGGTTTGCGAGAGGACTTTTTGCTCCGTGCGATCTTCGCAGGCGCGCATCCGGACACGACGACGCAGTCGTCGTCGTCGTTGTTGTTGCCATCGTCACGGTGCACGCATATATGTCTACGATAGAAATACATATAACGTTGTCGTCGCAGGGTCAACGTAACGCGAGTGAGTTTTCCCGCATTGATTTTACGTCACGCGGGTGATTGCACTGAAGAGCGAGAATTTGCGCAGGTTGCGCGAGATCAGTTTGATTTGTTCATAGTTTCAAAGAGTTTATTATCTTTTTGATTATTTACGTGGATTATTAAAAGTCGATATTTTTATAAGCACTGGATTTAAAAAATTTTTCTAGTATTAACATAATATATATTTTATAAAACAAACATGTATCAATAGTTTTATACCGAAGAATGATTCAAAACTTTCTCGCTGTTTTGCAATCGGATAAATTCCAATGCAAATTTTCTTCGTCGCTCGCCGCTTGATAACGCAATCGACAACGGAGTTCCAGATATATATACCTAGGTATCTTTCGTGACATTTACCTAATCAACAAAACCAACTCTCGCAATTTCTTTTCATATCCGCCGCATCGGAGTGGCATACCGTCGCGTCGTATTCCGAAGAGATTTACGAGAAGTCGATTCTGCAGGATACCTTAGAAGGAGCTATCTTTTCTGGCGAGAGTACGGCGGAGACATCCTTATATGTCTTTTGGTACCAGACAATGTCCACTTTCTTGATGCCGCTACTCCCTTCTGTTTTCTCCTCTTTCTTTTCTTCTTTGCGACACGCACAGAACGTGTGCGCGGAACACCCGCCCGCAGAGTGGGGTCCTCGGAGTCATCTCGATGGAATGTCTAGGGCGGTTAGGCTCAAAGAAGGGCGGACGCCGTGCGACTGTGTACATCCACACGAGAGAGTTCTCTTCTTCGGTTGCATTACTCTCGTCGTCTTCCTCCTTTCGTCGACTACTCGTCGGCTTCCGAGAATAGCTCGTGGGGTGCACGTTTTTACGGTTAGATCCGCGAAACCGGTCGCTTTTATCTTCACTTATATCCGAGAGTCGGTGCACATAATAATATATAATTTACAAATCGATATTTAAAAAATAATTTTATTCTCACGGTTTTTGGGTAAATATAGAATTTAGAGGTGTAATACAAAAAAAAAAAAACGCTATAAGAATTTGCATGATAAAAAATATGCGTTAATTCGTCTGAAAAGTTATTAAAATTGTGTTTAAAACAATTTTTATAAAAATTGAATTACGTTACGTTAATACTTCGTACATTAAACTTCGCGTTGGTAATCGTACAAGAAGACTGTTTTGTCTGGACGGCTGTATATTATTTGTCGATATGTGTTCCGAGTATTTAAACTCGCGGAGACATAAAAATGAAAACCACGAGCGTGCATGATGTAGGCGAAAGGAGCTTCGTGCACTGGTGATGTTAACTAGAATAACCAGATCGTGGCGCGTTTGCCTCCTTCGGTCTGCTGTGTAACGTACGCAGTACGTGTCCGCATACTCAATGTGCAACCTGAACGCTAACAAGTGCAGCTCGGGTCGGATTTTCGCGGAAGCGGACGGTGGATGCAGAAAACGTCGAGATTCAACAAGTAAAAGTTTCTTATCTCGCGTCCAAATTTAACATAAAAATAATATATTTCGCAACTTATCTGAATATACAAATCTTATTGTATATGTTGCTTGTTTGTTTTAAAACTATACAAAAAATAAAACTTAAATGGATATTGAAACAATAATTCGAAAGTTTTCGAAGCTCTCAGAGAGCAGACTTCGCGAAATTAGCAAAAAAATTTAAGAACGAGAATACTTTATTTTTGCATTCGGATTGCAAGAATAATTTTGCAATTTAAAATTACGACAAATGTTGTCTCGCGGCAACCGTCTCGTCGGAAATGATTTTTTTTTTTTTTTTTTCATATCTGCAAGAGCTCGAAAAATGTCGACGGTACGAGGGAGCAGCGAAATGATTTCTGCTCGGAGGCGCGGATGTTTCTTGAGAAAACCGCTGTTGGCGAGACGGCAAATAGGCAAACTGCACCGGTTGAAAATGGCATGGAAAAAGGAGCAGGAGGTCGAGGAGAGAAGGAGGCGGAACGGTAGACGGGCCTATCTCCGACAGAAGGGAAGACAGAGACTCGAACACGGGGAGTTGTCTGGCCGTGGGCTGTAGCAGTTGTCTTTAACAGCCGGTATCAATGAACTGTGAAACGCGCGCGCGCGTAGGATTATCCGCTCGTTCTTGGCGCTAGCAAATTTCTGATCTCAGACACGAGAGAACCGGTCCGATATCTTTTTTTTTTTTCGCTGCGGTACCCGATGTATGAATTAAAAGCTATTTCCGTCCATTACATCGATACCTGTGTTACTCTTATAGCGTATTGCAGGTTACACGGACACCTGAGGTCGATTCGCCGCGATCATTATTTTATCCGCTGTTTTATTTTCAACAAGATATGATAATTGTTGATTTAGAGTATAAAATGCACATATTATTGCGTTGAAACTTATAATTTATATGTTAAATTCGGAATTCCTTTTATTTGAAAAGAAACGATGCTTTGCAGCTTTATTTCGTAAAAGCCTTTCAGAGACATCGCGGTTGAACTCTCAACGTGTGTGTTGCCTCTTTATTGCTCTTACAAAGCGTCAAACTTATCGTCTCTGCTTAACCCACGTGTTGATGAGTTGCTTTATATTTAAAAGAGCTATTCTCTCTCCAAAAGAAAAATTCTCGTCGAGCTGTTCCGAAAGAGAACTTCTTGAAATGTGAAACACCGCAAGCGCGCTCGTTAGACTCGCGGAGACTTGCTCTCGGAAAAGCACGATAATAGTTCTTCGCTGTGTTTCGTAATAACTTCCACGGGAAACGCGTCAAAGTCACGCCCCGACTCTTTATCGCGTCCCGACATGTCTAATTTGTTCGCTCTCATTAATTTTTTTTTACTTGGCGCTCTTGTCTCGAACAGAAATCGCAGATCAATTATTCCCATACTTGAAAATTTTTTCATAAGTGAGTTTAGAAAATATCTCACATTTTCTTAAACGTGTCGAAGTACGTCACGTGTCAGATCTTGGTCGTCGAGAGCTAGTGTTTCTCGCTCTTCATTTCCAACGTTCCGTAGGGAAAAGGTCTCCCCGAACCGCAAACATTGTAAACGGTTTCCGTTTGTTACGTGTACGCACACAGACAACATACAATTTTCCTCTGGCTCGATCTTAATTTCTCTCTCACCCTCTGGGCGCGTTTGCTTTTGTCGACACGTGACCGGAGGTTGTTTCTAGAGATCGTCGTTGCATGTCGTCGCTCCTTGCATGATTTCACCTTCCGTTTACCGGGAAAAAGTCTATTTACACGAGTTATTAGGAGGTCCTCGTCACATCGAGCCGGCGACATTATATAGTGATCCACTCGGCAATTATTTACAAATGATTAATGAACAATAAATATCCCAGAAAAAAATTACTAAATATTGACTAAATATTTTCACAATAAGATAAAGATTTATTTTATGTAACTTTTAGAAAAAGAATAAACTTTTTTTAACAAAAAATCGAATTTTTCTATTACTTTTGTCTTAATCGCAAATATCTTAATCATAATTTATAATTTCTACTCTCTTATTAATCGACTAATTTTCGTTCTTCTTTTTATCTCGTTTTCTCTACATATATATATATGACAGATCGCTCTTTGCGAGAATATATCGTGAACTCGAAGCAATTTAAACTCGAAATGAGGCAATCGATGCCGTGATGCAGGATTATCTGCGAATTTATAACGCGCGGGGATAGAAACGAGAAATCCAATTTCTATCTCGCCGCCTCGAAGTAACAAATGTAAATCACTCGTTGCTTTGAATGGCTCCGAGCGATCGCAAGCGGAAGCCGCGACTCGTCAGAAGTCGCTTCTTCATTCGCTGAGAGAGACTCGTCGTTGCCGTTTATTAAAGAGACAATAAGCGATGTTATCTCGCGTAATAAACCGGCGCACAAACACACAGCCGCATACATGCCAGATCGCCCAGATCGTAGAAGATCCTATTATCGTGCGCAATTTATATGTATCTCGAATGTTCATCACGCTCCGCGATTATAATCGGGATGGGTTTATATTGATATTTTTATTGGTACTTTTACGCGCGGATCCGACGACGTGTCGTTACACGTTGATACATATCTGGAAATATCTCATTAAACGGCGATATTAATCACGACACAATGTGGTCGACGCGATCTGAATGAAAATAATTTTAGTTTTTGACTAGCGGCTAAAAGTCTGCACGTTTTCGCTTGATCATGTTGCGAAAGCTTGCCAGAATATATTTTTTCCTGATGATATGTCTTAATCTCTGTGCAAAAACACTTTACTTATTGTTAACCAATTATGTGAACCTCATAAATAATATATATCTCTTTTTGTTTTTTGATAATGCAAACAAAAAAGAATTTAACGCGTCTCTTTTGAGAGACAGAAATAAAAAATTTGGAGCTTTGTTAGATAGAGAGATATTTTTAGATACTAATTTACGAGAGAACGAAACCAGAGCGCAGAAACCGGAGACAGCATAAAAATTCAGTAAAAACTGCGGTTAAAGTTAACGGTCTTTGTCGGAACGGACCATTATATTGTTCGTTGCGTAACCACGCTTTTGCGCATGAAGGACTTTCTTATTCTCCACGCATATTTTATTACCTCTTTGCCCCTTTCTCGGATGAAAGCGCATTCGGAAATTTCGCAAGCTCCGCGCGAGAACTTATTCATAAACGGCGGATTAACATGATTACGACTGCACTTGTGCTTTACATCCACGAAATGGATCTCGAAACGATCTACACGGTTGGTTGTTGCACACGCGAACTTGTTAACTAATGCAGTGTGTTGCCGAAATTTTCGCGCGCGGTGCGTAATGCGTCACTTCTAGATACAAGGGGATTTATATGCAAGTTCGCACGCATGTACTTGCATGCTTCTTTGTATACATAGTGAAAGGGTATATTTTGATACAACACATCATATTTCACATTCATGTTTTATTCGAAGAACTTCTCTTGCGTAATTCAAGATAAATCATTTTATTATCACAAACATAAATATGACGTAAATATTTCTGGCTTAGTATTTTATCGTAAATTTTGTGGATAAAATAAATGTTATTTTTTCTCGTCATATTATTTTATAAATTCGTGTAAAATCGGACTGGAATATACTTCAAATTCGTTTCTTTCATCGTATCATATATTTACGGCAACATTTTTTATGGGATCGAATGCGTAAGTCACTCTCTGTGCCGACTGTTCCTATAAAACTCCTTATCGCGGTCTGAGACAGGCCAAAAGTCCTGCTTCCGTGGAAGGTGGAGAGCCTCCTTCCGCGTTTCCATAGAAACCGTCTTTCTATCTCCTCTTGCTTTCTCTTTCTCCTTCCTTTCTCTTCCATTTCTCCCCTTCTCCCATTCTCTTTTCACCCCTGTCAGGAGCGGATCTATAATTAACGAAGTTTGATCAGTGTTGTACAAGCATGTCTGTTAATTTTTTATATGAATCCTGGCAAAGTTAGAAACTGTAACAAAGAATGGGGAAAATCATTGCAGATTCCAATTTTTTTATATTTTTAGTTTGCATATATCTAGCATAAATGTATTTTTTCATGACTTAATAAGTTTTTAATATTCTCCATAAATTTATTCGAACATTTCCCTATTTGTTCGGTTGATTAAAACAAACTCTCACTAATAAACAGATTAAATTAATTATCCAAGATACGTGAAAATCTTGTAAATTTATGATTATTGCATTTACAAAATGGCTATATAAACATTTTATTTCTTTAAATGTTCTTTCAGTAACATGAAATGTTTTCTATTTTAAAAAATGATTTAAATTATTTAAAAAATACTTTTTTATTTAGGGTCTCTAGAATTCTAAATCCACCACTGTCTCACTCTCCCTCTCTTTCGTTTTCTCTCTCTCTTTCTTCCTTTCTCTCCTACTTTCTCTTGTACGCCCTACGTAGCGTAATATGCCTTTCACAGTTAGCGCCGCGACGCCCGGTATCGACCGTCATGTTATCCCTCCTCCCCTCTATACTTCACCGCCACTCCCTTCACTTCGGTTTCAGTGCACCCTTGCGTTGCAGCGCTCTCAACCTTCTAGCACACTCCTCCTTCGGTGCAGTGTGCTCCACAACCCCCTCACTATGATAGTACTATTCGATTCATAACAAAGAACGCACGATAAAGTACTCGCGTGCTTTAATTCATAACGTAGACCATGTTTCGCCTTTTCGACAACAGCCTGTCGTTCTGTTCTACATTCTGCTTGGGGGAATTTTGATTAACCTACTATCGTGTAACATGTCTCAGAGATACGATTCGATTTGTAATATATTGCAGCCTTATGTTATATTCTCTGGCATTGAATATATTTTTAGTTATTTTAATTATTACTCTTTATCATATTTCTTTGCGATATATGTACATACATATAATCGATTAAAGATGATTGAGAGTTTATTTGGAAGATATTTTCTATAAATTTATCTTCCTGTCTAATTGAAGAGCAAGCAATCGCCGTACGTAGTTTCATCTTTGCTCGAAAACGCTCGTAAATCCTTGCGGAAGGTAATCTCAACTTTGTCGCATATAGGAGGCAAAGCTATAATCAAGGGTAGTGATATGTGGCGTAATTAGCACACATTGCTCAGACCCGGGTAACGGAGGCCTTCTTGCGACTCTGACAAAAAGGAACTCGTGTGTTGGCGGAGCAAGCAATTAGTAGTTCAGCAGCTGTTCTTTTAAAGAAAAGGCTTTCTATCAGATCATCTGTACATTTGGACTCTAATATCGCGAAGCTTGAAAGTTTATTTACACACTTTTACACTTCTTTACACGTGGCGGAAGAACTTTTAAACTTTTTTTCGTCAAACTTTACCTTAAAATAACATTGAAAGTTTCGAACGCAGTAATAAAAATGATCAAAAGGTATTTTTTTTTACAAAATTCTATAAAATACTGTGCTCATTTTTGTAGAATTGTTGTTTGACATTGATGCAAATCTCGCGAAGAAAATGATATTGTTTCAAGTAAATGCGATATTTATAACTTTACCATTTGCGGGGCTATCTATTATATATGTTCCTTTTAGAATCTGACGTAAATGCATCATTAGTACGTAACCTCGTGAACTCTGTACTCTCGCGGCCAAATATCCCGCGAAAGTAACAAATCACTTCGGGTTTTTTGCAAGCGCGTTCAATCGGCGAATTAAATGGAGCTGAAATAATTCGCGGGAGGAAGGAAGAAGTTGGAGATCGAAGCGAATATCACGCTGTGTTATATGTTGGTTGGTCTTGCCGCCCGTTCGCCACGATAAGAACTGACCCAAATTTCCCGTCTCGTATCTTCGACAATTCTTTTGGACAGAATACATTCGAGGACTTCTGCATGCGCGTCTCTCCTCTTCCTCCTTGTACGTTCTAAGTGCGCGACAAGTTCCGCCGATCGAAAACTTTCAGCCGTAAGTGAGCAAGAGCCCCGGTATTCTACTTTGCGAACGCGAAACTAGCCATTCGACGGAAAATTGTAGATTGCTGTCGAACGGAGCGGAGGTTTTACGACGATATCGATAGTCGAGACTGCTCCATTTTATGCACAGGGCGTGTCCGACATTTCTTTTCGGTCGTTGCGAAGTGCGCCTATAAATTTTTTGTTTCCTCCGCAGGCCCATTATTTTGTATAAGATATTTTTAAATTCTAATTTTTTAAACCAATTTTAACTAATATTGGTTTTAGCTTTTATTCGAAACTTTAATCGAACAGTAACTCGATCATATGCGGATGGACATTGATTTGTCTGCGCTTTCTCTCTCCCTCTCTCTTTTTTTTTGTGAAACGAAGAAATCGATGATACTGTGCAAACTTCTGGTATTTATGAAAGAGAAAAAGTTTTCAACTGTTATCGTGTATTGCGAGACGTGGATTAAAAGTACGAACAAAAGCGTGACGCGCTTGAGCGTAACGCAAGGGTTGCCGGAGCTTCTATTATTGCAAGCAGCGGCCGATGAGCTCCCGAGATTACGCTCTCCTGGGTGATATTCCGCCCCCTTTTTCCCTCGTATTTACCCATCACCATCGACTATCTACCCGCGTTTTATCAGCGAAATTATATTTTCCCGACGCTTCATCGCTCGAATGTGCGAGCTTGCACTGCGATTAAATCTAGTTGTTAATATGTCTCTCTTCTGTAATGTGATTTGAGATTATTAAAACATTATTAAAACATTATTTCGGCGAGTCATCAGCGACTTATTTCCAAAGATTAAAATCGCTTTTAAACAACAGAACCCGCGTAATAAATTGTAATAAATTGATTTTATCTTTGAAAGCTGTTTTCTCTCTAAAAGTTTTCAGAACTTTCAAAGATGACATTTGATGATCTGAATAAAACGCAAATTATTAATTTGTGCTTCTAGCGCAAATAGAAAAGATTTGTGCGGAATATGTGTGTCGGTCGTTAATTGAATGCATTTGTTAATCATCGGTATTCTGTGTAGTACTCTTTTTCGGAATAAACCGGAAGAATATTCCGCGCGATGTATTTTCTTTGAAAGAACGACGCTTTTTTTGATCTGACCGATAGCAAATCGAAATTCTTTTTTTCTTTGGGTCTTCTCATTCTTCGTAGAAAACAATCAAATAGCTCAATTAGAGATCTTGTTGAATTAATCCTCAACTGAGGCGAACTGCACTCGAACAAAGTCCTCGAAATTACATTGCGCGTCGCGAAAAGAGTAACAGAACTGATTGGCGTTCGCACAAAATAACTTTGTTACAAGTTCCACGAATGGTTCGACGTAGATGTTAGCTATCGAGGCGTCTATCGAATTAGTCTCTGTTATTTTTTTCTCACAGTTCAATTGTTCGGAAATTCAAAAAACGCTGACACTTTTTTGATACGAATACTCATTTAATTAATTTACGAAGGTACAAATATACATGACTATCCAACTAAAAAAAATAGTCACTAAATTTTAAAAATGTGTTTAATGTTTTCTTTCATATAAATATATCGATTGTTTATTTATTATAAAAAGTATTAGTCTGTTTTTATTTATATCTTCTATCTCTTTTATTTCAATATTATTTCTTTATTGTATATTTGTTCGAAAATGTATTACATATTAATATTATTTTCACGTGACAAACCCAATAATTGAATAATTTTTGGAATTTTGCAAATTATTGTCAATTTCTCTTTATCGTACCTATATTGTTTAAAAATTTGCATTAAATTTAGCCTTTTACGTGGTTGAGTCGGTGTAATTAATTAAACCCGTTGTCAGAGATTTACTGTTACACTCACAGAGTGAGAAACACGTCGACGAAAAATAGCCGATTGCGTACGAATTTAACGCAGATAGCAGAAACGCGAAGCATAGACTCCGGTAATTAGTCTGGATATAATTAATCGCTCTGCTGCTTTCGATTATGCAGGTTGTGACGCCGCAGAAGTGCGGGGACGTCTACCTGTACGATCTCCCAGCCAATCGAGGGAGTCCCGCGCCACCCACCAGACACGATTCACCCCTCAACTCGAACAATGAGCATTCGCACAATACGGGTACGTATTATTCGCAAAACTAAACAGCCTGTCTGTAACAGAATGGTCGTTTATGATAGAGCCGTCTGTCAAAGTTTATTCATTGAAATATTAATCAATGGAAATTTTTTGTTTAATTTTGCGTCTCTGAAAAACAAATAAATTACGGCAACCATGTTTGGATAGTTAATTAATTTCACGTAGGTATACCATATTTTTTTTATCGGTAAAGTAATTTTAATTTGCGTAAAAACAAACTGTACCTACATAAAATTTTATTAAAAATATAGTTTGATAAAACCTTATTCACATCGTTCTTGTTTCTCTTTTCTGCGTTAATACTAAAAATTCGATTTTAAATACGCTCAGCTTAGAAACTTACCTTCCAAGATCCAAGAAATTCCTCCACGATTTCTTTTCTCGAATACGTTTTTACTTGTGCAGGACGATTCACGAGCAATAGTGCGCGAAACTCCGTCGACAACGGTGGCGGTGATGTAAACGAGTGCTACGACGTGCCGCCGCGTGCGATTCCGGTGATCCCGTCGCCGGCGAGCAGTCCCAGTCCGGCGCCGTCGTGCTACGACATACCGAGACCGCCAACATCCTGCACGCCCAACTCGAACTGTTCCGCCGGCTCCGGTATCACACCGCTGGATTGCTACGACGTACCACGACCCCTGCAACCCCTCACGCCCAGCAGCTCGGCCTCCAGCCTCACCAACGACGGATCTCTTAGCGGGTCGAATAGGTACGTTCACTCTGCATTTCCGCGATGCCTTGGATTGCTCTGGGAATAACGCGGTCGAAATTCCTCAGGCGTGAAAACGGCGCTATACGTTTCGTTGAATTGCATGTTCTTCGGAGATACGAGAGAATTTCGAATTTATTCGCGCGTTGAGAGCTTGAGAGTTTCGGAATAAGAAGAATCGAATAAAGTTTTAAAAATTTTGCAGAGAGAATGATTTAAGGGTGCAAGAATTTTAAGATGTAAAACACTGGAAATTTCGTGGATTTAAAGTTTTAGGATTGTCGCGATATATATATTCCTCATCTCTCAACAGCGATTATTAATAAATCACAATAGTTTTCGACCTGAATACATTCGCCTCGCCACCACGGATGATGGATGTTCTTCTGAATTTCAGATCGAGTTTGACCGCTCCGGATTACGATGTACCCCGACCGCGTCTTCCAGCATCCTCTTTGCCGTCCCGACACAATACACCCATACCGAAGACCCCGACCCCACCGCCACCCACGCAACAGATCTACGATGTGCCAGTCAGCAAAGAGCTTCCGCTGGAGCTGGAATCCGCACTGGAAGGCTTGCAGAGGTTGCAGAGCGAGGCGTCCGCCGCGATAGCGAGGCTACTGGGATTTGTGAGCCCCGGCTGGAGAACGCCGCAACGATTGGACGCCACTCTCATGGACCTGAGACTAGCTGCTCTCAGGCTCAGAACGTCTCTGCACGATCTGACTGAATTCGCGGAAGGTGATCTCAAAGACAAATTGTTATCTCTTTTGAAGACAACAAGATCTTTATCATTTCTGTACTTTACTCGATTTTTCGTATTATGGAATAACTTGATATTTTTTCTCTCGAATCGTTTTTTTTACAAGAGCAGAAAAATGTTTTATTCTTCGACTTATTGGTCATAGAATGTTTTGCTACAAAAAACTGTTTGCTTACACATACACACATAGGTACGTTGGGTAACGCGGGCAAAGCGCCAGATAAGGGCTTGGCAACGAAATTACGACCGCTAGTAAAGGCGCTTCGTGATTCCGACAAGCTCGTGCAGGAAGCCGCTACCGAATTGGACACGATAGAATGGGACGCGAGCAAGCTCTGCCGAGGCGGTGGCGATACACCGACGCCTACTAACGGACCCCCGCCTTCGTTAATACCACCTGTGCAGCCGGATCCCCTTGATCAGCTGATCGCGTGCGCCCGAGCGCTCACGGAAGATGTTCGTCAAGTTGCTAGTTTCATTCAAGTGAGTATCTTTCGCAACATATCTATTACGCGGATCACGTTTCTACAATATTAAGAATATAAAATTACAAAGAAATGGAACAAAAACTCTTTCTGCAAATTAATTAGGATAAATATATTTTTTGGATTTTTAACTTTTTGTGTAAAAGTTAGAAAATTTATAAATATGTATATATATATATATGTATAAACATATGAATTTAACGGTTGTAGAATCTTATTTTTAATGATTATAGATTAAAAAATTAAGAAATTAAAGGATTTTAATTGTTTTTACCTTTTGTAAATTTTATGTCACTTTTAGAATACAGCGTAACGCGAATGCTTCGAGAAATAAGGCTCCGTTGCTGATAAAAAGATCTCTATGTGCGCAGGGAAATTCCACGTTGCTTTTCAAGCGAGCGTCGATCATTTCCACGGGCAGCAGTAATAATAGCGGCGCCGGCGAGGATTACGACTACGTGAATCTCGATTCGCGAGAGATTGTGGCGAAGCAGAGAGAGGAGCTGCGAGCCGCGCTGCCGCAGGAGCTGCGCGGCAATTACGATCTCTTAGTGTCCGAGACAAACAATGCGGCGATTCAGATGCCACCCACAACACCGACGCCCATGGATCCCAACGATAAACAATTGTTGGCTTTCTATGCCGCTCAGGTGATCACGCACGGTGCACACCTGACTCACGCCATTGACGCCTTTCTGCAGACGGTCGAACACAATCAACCACCCAAGGCGAGTTGAGACGTCTTACTGCATCACGCAATGCGTTTCTTCACATAACATATATCTGAAAATAGAGATATAAATTAACCGAAATAATATTTTGAAAAAATGCGAAATAAAAACATAATGGCGAATAAAAAATCCATTTTGAAGATATAATATGGAATTTTACAGGTTTTTCTGGCTCACGGGAAATTTGTCGTGTTAAGCGCGCATCGGCTGGTACACATCGGCGACACAGTGCATCGAAACGTGACGCGCAACGACGTGCGAACGCGCGTGTTGCAATGCGCGAACGCCCTGAACGAAGCTCTCGCGCAGACGGTGCAGAAAACGAAACAGGCTGCTCAATTCTTTCCAAGCGTCACCGCAGTCCAGGAGATGGTAGATAGTGTCGTCGATGTTTCACACTTGGCTAAAGATCTCAAGGTCGCCATGATACATGCCGCTCAGCAACCTTGAGAAGTTTTTGTTCTTACGCGTAAACCACAAGTTCCTTAAGATTGAATTAAAATGCAATCCTTACGACAATTTCTCTTTTCTTAACGGAGAAGCTTTGAGACTGCGAAAGATTGAAACGCAATCCATTTTAAAGATTTACAACCAAGTTTGGTAACGATCGTGTTACCAATTCCAAGATTATACTCAAAGGAGAGATCGTGTTTGTTGTCGCATGCACATTTTCGTGTCGATTGATCGCAACACTAAAGATTTCCAGCGCGTTCGTGAAAAAAAAAAAAAAAAAAAAAAAAAAAAAAAAAAAATGGATCAAAAGCAACTCAGGAAATTTTCATGAATGGTCCTACAAACGTTACTTGTAAGATCCGAATTATTATAAAAGCTGCTGTCACGTTTTTGAGATCTAGTACGCTTGTACATGGGACAATGATATTTGAAAGACATCTCTTGTAATTTTTTCAAAAGAAATTAGTGCAAAAGAAGAGAGGTTTGCTCGAATCCCAACGACAGAAACGGCAAGATATAATCAAACATAAACCGCATATACACATACCTGTGTGCTAAGGCAAAACAAAAAAAAACTAATTCCAGATATTCACACTTTAGTGTGTCCTGTGCAGCTATTACTTTCTCATTATTATAAAGAGAATCCGTGGCCTAAAATAGAAACCTGCTACTGCCAAAGCTCCGGTATATAGATCATAAGAAAAGAAAAAATTTTGGAGACGAGAGTGTCTTTGTAACGTACTCGAGAATATAAGTATATAGTAATCTTTCATAGAGAAAACCATGTGTAGCCGTATTGTTCATCTAGACGTTCAGATAGACGTGTGAAATAATAACAAAAGTGATAGCTTTTTGGCACGTTCTTGGAAATGGCTTGCGCGATTCCGCGACTTAATTGATTCACGGTTGTGTCGCGAAACAAATCTATTTCGAACATACGACGTACGCAGCTAAACGTGTTAGTAGTTACATAGATGTACGTATATACAGTTAGAATATACATACACGTAACTTTAGAGACAAACGAGTATTCATATCTCTTTTTTAGAGTCAGTTTCGCTGACCTCGGTTAACTGTAATCTCAGTTCAACCGATTTCTCTCGTTTAATTAGAATAAAAAAACAAAAAAACTAAAAAAAAAAAAAAACAAAAAAAAAAGAATCGAGTTAAGCTGCGGTTATAGTCGGCACATGATGTCGAAATCAGTGATTAGTGATTTTAGTAATGGTTTTTTAGAGCGTTTTCTCCTGTGGCAAATCACAATTGCTCTTGATATGTGATGGCAATGCGAAAGATCAATATGAATACTGCCGAAACGAGAAACAAATCGCGCGTTTATGTTTTTTTTCTTCTTTTTAATCAACTGTATGTTGAGAAAGTGACATCAAGAAACTTCGATGCAGATTTTCTTGCAAGAAATGTACTGTTTGGGACAACTCTATAGAGAAAGAAAAATCATTCTTATAATTTTTTGTTTTAGACGATGACTTTATATAAACCAAATTTTATACGAAGCTTTTTACCTCCGGATTACGACTTTTTCAAGCACCCAAAGGCCTTTTCTTACCAAAGGCTTTTTCATAACAGCAAATTTATATCACGAGCGCAGTCACCGGCGGCGAAACAGATTTGTGAATTTGTTATCGCGAAATTTTCTCGTACAACGACATCAATAACGCCTTTCTTATAATAAAATATAGCGAGCGATTTTTCTAAACTTAACAGGAAGTGTTTTCCTTGTAGCAGACTGATGCAAATAAAATAGGCTGAAGCACATCGTACGAGACGTCTAAGAGATGCTCCACAACTGTGAATATAATTAAAGTCCTAAAAGTAAGAAAAGAACAAAAACAAAAACAATTAGCCACTGATAATAAAATTGTTTTAATAATCAAATCGTACAAATTCTAGGACGGTTTGATCTTTTACTTTTTTTATCATTTTCAGTCTTTATATATATATATATATATTATAATATTGTAATATTCGAGACAATTGTGTGTCATGTTTTAGACGTCTTTTGTATTTTCGTGTTATTTAGATAAATCGATCATTGAATTACATTTTTAATCGTTCAACCATCGAAAACTATCGTTTCTATAATTATAATAAAAATCCAAAACTGGGCTAAAACATTGATTCTCTCTGACAATATATCCGTGTCACATGTTAAGATTCCACGAAACGACACGAGCTAACTTATCTTCGAGTGCACGCTTGCAAGACTAAAAATGTACGTATACGATTCTCCGCTAATTTGCGGCGCACTTGTTTCAATATTTTTTATTTGTGCGAAAGTGTACTTAAAGATGACTTGATTGTAAGACTCGCTCAATACGTAAGAAAACCATCGAACATTCTATCAGAATTTTGCTGCGCCTCGATTACACAACGGAAATATAATTTTGACTGTGAGTGTGTTAACATATGTCGTTAGTTGTGTTATTAAGCGAATTTCTCTTCTATTCCATTGAGATTGTGATCTGTTTGATACGCATTTTCTCGTTCAAAAGAGCGATTACAACGATTTTATTAATTCTGATAGAAGAACCGCGTGATTCTTTGAGCGACTTTTAACTTTAGGATGTATATATTGTTTATATTTATTATTTTTTTCTCTTGAAGATTATGCAAAATATATTGTGTATGGAGAAACTTATTAGAGCCTCGTTTTCGAGAGACTTGTATTATAATTATTATAATTTACTAGTAAAGCATTTTTGTAACATACAATACGACAGGCAGGTTATATAGGATTTAGAGTTGTATATTTAGAAATGTTTATGATAGGATCGAATTAGCTCCCTCTTTCCTTCCTTCCTTCCTTCCTTCCTCACCTCCCTTGAATAGGTGCTTATCATCCGAACCGTCGCATTCGCATATCGTGTTGTAACGCAGGCTGACGAATGTTATTTCATCCATCAAGTGATTTCCTTCATTTTCCCTTAATACATTGTACCTGGAAAATCCTTTTGCGTGATCACACACAAATCTTTGCTCGTTAGACGTGTATGATGTAACGCGTAAGCGGTATTTCGTATTATCATTAAGAAAATGTATTACAGCACATCGAAAATTCGTTTGACGCTTCGAATGTTTTTTGATATATATAATTATCGAGCCAGACCAATTCCTCTGCGTTTTATTATATTAAACAAAAAAAAAAAAAAAAAAAAACGAACTAAATAAATTATGTTACCTTTTAAGAGAGAAACATCTTATTTGTACATAGATATATTTATACATAATTATATATACATAACTATTGCAAGAAAAAATTAAATATCCCAAAATGCGATAGAGTGTGGAATAAATGTCTTTGAGTAATCTCGTGCAATGTCAAAAATAAACTTGTAAGCCGAAAAATTATACTGTAAAAGAACAAAATGTTTGAAGAAAATAGTCGAGACGCTTATTCGCGCTCGACTTTGAATGTAAGTAGAAGTTGTATAAATTGAACTCTCATTTTCCAATTATGTAAAATGATGTGTTCTTTTTCCATCATATTTTTTAACAACACACACACGCTCGACAAACGTCGAACGATCAGTTTTCTGTATATTGGCGCGCGTTACGTGTATACTTATAATTTCGGTCATTCAATAAAGACTCAGCCGTGAAATAAACGGAGATTAAATATAAATGTAACCTTTTCATAAATACTTTTATTTCTTTATAATTTCCTAACTACACATTATAGTATGGATCGAATCGTTCGCGATATGAAATTATCAACCAAAAAAACCCACAACAATCTCAAAGTGCTCCAATCTTATACCATTGCGAAAATTGCAATAGGTACTCCTCACATAATCATAAATACAAAAAATATTAATATAGCAAGTCAAACGTTTTGATGTATATTTAAATATATATACATATATGTATATACATGTTTCAAAAGTATATAATTATTCAAGAAATACAAATCCATCTGACTGTTATCTTAGTGTAATTTAGTCTTCTCTAATAGTTAGTCAACAATTAGTCTTTTAGTTGTACTCATTGACGTGATCAATAATGTGTCAAGTTTTATAAATTTTGGAGAAAAATAGAAAATTGATTATGTTACACTTGCCGAGAATTTACAGAATTGAAGAAACCGACTGTCATTCATATACTAAGGCCTTATTAGTTTTACAATCTTTAGGACAACCTGCAGGAGAGGTATATTCTTAAGTTTGCTTTACGTAAAGCGAGTGGCTCAAGAATCGATCCGAATTCTGCCGAGTAACGTGTGAACATTGCCCTCTTTATGTGCTCTATCCCTTAGAGCCTTCTCGTGATGGAAGCTGGTCAGATCTCGCTTCATAGCGTAAGCATCTTCGCCGTCTGCATAATATTTAGGTTCTACTTCCGACACTTCAAACTGCAAGCTGCTGGTGTACAAGTTGAGAGCCGCACGATTGCTTCTGCGAACGTGCAGTGAAACGTATTTTGCACCAAAACATTCGACCATAGCCCTAGACGCTTGGTTCATCAGCTTCTGAGCAATACCTAGTCTACGGTGAGAACGTTTCACAGCCAAACTGGTAATGTGTCCATGGGGATTGTCTTCGCAATCCTCCTCCATCTTGGCGAGCACGTATCCCACTATCCTGTCTTTCTCATCCTCAGCTACATAACTCAATTGAGGCCAAGAGAGAGCATGATACAAGTAATACTTCATTTGATAATTTTCAGGTAAACATTGTAAGTTGCAATGCTGTATATTCAGCAAGTCGTCTGTAGTAGCACAGCGTATATTTACAGACATTTTGATCAGATATGTTCTGTCAGGAAATGTCTCAGATAAATATTGATTTTTATATGATTCAGCTGTGTTTTCAGCTGTACTAAATATCTTTCGATGACAGCTTTAATATTTTTCAACACTCAATCACGACGAAGTTTTTTGATGCGTGATCGACCGTTTTTCAAATCACTAACAGATGGTGATTCACTCATTCCATTACCAGTCAACTCTCTTACAAAGCGGAATCGTGATAAAAAGAACGTCCAAACTAAATACCAACCTGAAAAGGAGTGTAAATTATTGTAATGTGTATATTATTGTAATATGTATGTTATTGTAATGTGTATATTAATGTAAGAAATACATAACTGACATAAATATATATTTGTTTTCCTATAATTTTACACACTTTGTATTAGAAAAAATGTATAGAAAAATTTTTTATAGAAATAATATATTAATTCATTTTTATAAGTTAAAAAACTAATCACTTTTCAAAAATAATTAATAAAAATTATTTTAAAACGAATCAATTAATAATAAATATATGAATAATAATATATTAATATTAAATATATCAATGAAATATATGTTATGGAAGTCCTTTAAAAGTATTTATACTATGCATCACTCTTTAAGAGGATGATAAAAGTTTATATATAAACATGACATAACACACACATAAGTGTACTTATCAGTTTTAATGAACAATGTGTGTGCATTGCATGAGAATGCGAATTCTCTCTATAAACGACACTAAATTTAGAAAATAATAGGACCTAGGCAATATCTATATATATGGAATGGTATATACATAATACAAACGTATGTGTATAATACCGGAAGCAATAGCTAAAAGTAGAAAAATCTATTTTTGATTTCTTTTTGAGCTGCAAAAACTTTTTACAAAAGAAAGATGTGTCGTTGTAATTTACATAAATTGTTAATGTAAAACTGCGCATGTATGTCGATACAAGCATGACATTCTCTTACCTATTATCACGAGAACACATACTATAAGTAAACTGAATATCACAGAAATCGCTGTGAGGAAAATTTCCATCGAGATTTCCATCAGGAGTTTTATTATTAAAAAAAAAAAAAAAATTACCGAAGAAACCAAAACAGAACTTATTACTTCATACCGTCCGCGCGAGTTAACGACATAACTTGTTCACCGTAATTCCGTTACGTGAACGATGACAGACACGTATTTTTTTAGACAATAAAGAAGAACGAGCTACGTAATTCCAGCAGAAAAACTGCGCGCAAACTTCGACCAGTTTCCTACGTCGAGCACGCCATGTTGGGCAGCGACGCGGCGCCCTGTGTAAAGAGGTTATGACTTACCCCCACCCGCTATTTGTGAAAGTAAACTGATCTGGCAATTGCAATCAGACGTTTTTCCTAAGACACTTACCAATGTCAAACGGCTCGGATAATTGTCTCAGTTAACTTCTGCGTGATTTTGAATTTTCTCCGCCAATCTCTTATACTACAGGAGACAAGAAACGCAACTACACCCTGTCCCGTCACGTGTGTACATGCACTTGTTACATGATGTAGTGCACTTGGATCACATAGTTCACTCAGTATCTACTTCCGGTATTTGATCAGAGGCGGGAAGGAAAGCCTGACATTTTTTTGACATTGGTAAAACACTCTATCAATGGGGTTACTTTAATATTATTAAAATCACTTTTATTTACATATAATCATAAGCGCATAGAATCATCAAATACGAGAAGCTCTGGTTAAGCAGATTTGTATACAAGACTATCATATTACTTAAAGTATTAGTATATGTATATTATGCATGAAATACATACAGATATCTATGAATTTTAAAACTAGCTCTCAATTATGTATCTGTATACTTAAGTATACAAGTTCTATATACACTTTCTATATTAAATAGGTATTTATTATTTAGTTTTCTTCTTCTTCATCTGATTCGTGTAAATGATTTAATCTAAGTTCTTTCGAACGATCAACTTCGATTACAGGTCGATTCTGTTTACTGATCTTTTTTGGTTTCTGCCCAACTACATATTCTGGCATAATAATTTTATTATTTTTATATACCGGCTTTGTAACAACAACTGCTTCAGAATTCTCTTCGTCTTTTGTTTGTGGCTTCCTGAATATTATCTGTGATGTTGATGCACGTTTGTTAGTCTTAAACTGCGTCTCCGTAGAATCTTGCAAATCTGATTCAGAAGAATCAACATCCATTTTCTCTTGATCTCCAGCTTCTTTTATTTTGTGTGCTTTTAATTCTCTCAGAAACGACATAGCAGCTTCTGTATTACTGCACTCAGACATATCCTCACTGGATACATCCTCTAAACTGTACTTTATCCATTTGTGTGGATTTCTGTGGTAATCTGGAATGTTACGTACATTCGTGCGCGGTGCTGGACCTTCAGGTCGCTTGAAAATGCTCTCTTTTCCGCGGAATTTTTTAGTTTCTCTCTTGCGTTTCCGATCATTATTCGAAATCGGACTCTCGTCGTTTTCGTCCATTTCCATGCTATCATCTCCTTCAGATCTGTCGTGTTTAACGCATTTGCTTTCTGCGACCGAGAGATGATCAAATAATAATTTTTGCCTATTGGCAAACGCTGCGTCGCCACCACGCAGAATAAAATTAGCAGACGTGTGCATTGTTTAAAAACTGATGATATACCTCACTACAAATTACTTATTTTACTATTTGAATGTATATTTTTTCATAACGAAATAAATGTAAATATCACATATTTCAAACCTCAAAGTGTCAGCGATCGATTATCAACGTTATACGTCAATTGCTCCTGATTGCTCCTACGGTCCTACACATAAACGTTTTACTTATAACCTGTTCCAAGTTTCAAGCTTCGACTATGTACTAAAATACGCATTCAATGCGCATGTGCGTATTCGTGAAGTAGGTATTTTTATGGAGAGCAGAAAAGGTTATATTATCTGTAACGTCAGCTCGAACAGTGTAAACACACGACCGGTTTCTTTTTGTTAGTAAAAATATAATATGAACAATACCGTGGCATGTCACGCGTGAAGAAATGAGTAAAAGATTGAAGCTAGGCGTTCTCTCAACATCCAGAACGTTGCGTTCCGGAAAAACTGTTAACGCGGATTCATCAATGGAAACATCACCTTTCTTCGTCGAGGAGAAGAGGTCTACAAAAACCGTTGCAAAAAAACGTTCACCGATTAAGATCGAGTATGAGATGATCGGGAATAAAGGAAACAATGACAGTATTAATAAGAACTCTGCCGTCGAGATAAAAACTGAGAATCCAGAAATAACAACAAACATAAAAGATATAAAAACTGAAATACTTGAGATGAAAGATACAAATGCAAAACAGTCATCAACAAATGTTAAAAATGAGCAATGGGTACCATCGAATTGGGAAATTGTTCTAGAGAACATCAAAGAAATGAGGAAACATAAAACTGCTCCAGTTGATGAAATGGGTTGTCATAAATGTTCAGATCCTAATTCCAGTCCAGTAGTATTCAGATATCAATCATTAATATCTTTAATGTTAAGTAGTCAAACCAAAGATCAAGTCACGCATGCTGCTATGCAGCGATTAAATGCTCACGGTTGTAAACCAGATGTAATAGCAGCTACTCCAGATGATATACTGGGCAAACTTATATATCCAGTTGGATTTTGGAAGGTACAGATAAATATATTTATATCAGATATATTTAAAAGTGAATTTTTTTTATGCAAATATATTTTAAAATATTCTTCTGCTTATTAGAATATTATATTCCAACAATGTTATTTGTTCAGTTTAAGTATATGAAAAATATTTATCTCTGGTTTTAGAAAAAAGTGGAATACATCAAAAAGACAACTGATATTCTCTTAAATAAATATGGCGGTGATATTCCAAAAACAGTACAGGAACTTTGTGAATTACCAGGAGTAGGTCCTAAAATGGCTCATCTATGTATGCAAATTGCTTGGAAAGAAGTATCTGGTATTGGTGTGGACACACATGTTCATAGAATTTGCAACAGACTACAGTGGTTGAGAAAGACAACCAAAACACCAGAAGAAACTAGAATTCTACTGGAAGAGTGGCTTCCTAAACCCTTGTGGACTGAAGTAAATCACCTTCTTGTAGGATTTGGTCAAGAAACTTGTCTACCTCGATTCCCTAAATGCTCCGAATGCCTCAACAAAGATATATGCCCATCTGGCAGAAAAAATGGTGGAAAAAAAACAAAGAAGTGATATAAATATTTATATAGTTTGTACAATATTTTTTATATTTTTTATTGAATAAAATAAAAACGTATGTAATTTATTTCTTTTTATTCTGTTTCTTATTTTTGCTAGACAACTTTTGAGCCTTTTGTAATCTCTGTCTACTTTTTTTTTTGTTCTTATGTTTTTCGATTCTCTGTTTCTGTTGAAATGCCTTGCTGTTTTTAACTCGTTTTAGTGCTGTTTTCTTTATTTCTCGTTTCAGCTCTTTTAAAGATTTTTTCTGTTGATTATCAGATTTTGATCCTTGCTGTTCTAAATTTTTCTGTTCTTCTTTCAACGACATTCCCACAATCACATCATTGTCATCGTTAGAGTTTTCTTTCGTATTATCTTCTTCCTCTTCTTTTTCTTCCACAATCTTGTTTTCGCCTATCCATCTACTACCCTCTTTGAGATCCGTTAGATTTACTTCCAAAATACTAATTGTATGATTCTCACGTTTGTATTCATGACGAGACAACAATTCTTCTAATTCTGACACAGTTTGATTCGATAACGATTTTGCATAACGTTCTCGCGCCTTGTTAAAATGAACATATGTATATATATATAATGTTTTCCTAAATATTTTAATAGTATTGATTTTTTTTTAAATAACAGAATTTTTACTTCTTGCTTAATTTTCTTCCGTTCTTCTTTCAATTGTTTTTGCAACTGTTCCTGCGCTTTCCTTTTTCGCTCCAATTTTCTTTTACGAAATCCTCCTAAAAATTCTCTACACACATTTGCGTAATATTTACAACAGAGATGATATTGACAAAAAACTAATTAATATGCAAAAATAATTACCGCCGTTTTTCCTCGTCAAAGACAAGCGTGATTTTTCGCCGTCTTTTTGGTTGCATTTGAGACTTTTTAAACATTTTGATTTATAATTATTTTGTATAAATTTGTATGGGTTATGTTGATAAAAAGTTTCATACACCCATGCGCACTTTCTCTCTGTGAAGACTTCTACAAATAGGACACGTCAACGCGTTAGCCAATCAGCATTTACTCTAATAAAAAAACATTATATTGATTGGCTATTGCGATTGAACATTTGCTTTTACCAGAGAGAAGTGAGAGCGGCGACGGCCCTAAGTAAGTTCTGTTATCGCTTTCCACTTTGTTCGCCAGCGCTATGACCATGGTAGTGCACTTTGGCAACTACGTAGCCAAAATAGTTTCTACATTCACCAAAGTAGATATAATGGCGCACTAAGGCTGCTAGAACTGTCGTAAGAAAAAACAATGGGAGTAGCCGCTCTCAGGTTCCTCTCTGGTGATGCTATGTAAAGGATGACTTCCTTTCCCGCGTGTCCAATACGAGCAAATGTGAAATCATTTGATGATATGATCGATATGTGATAATCGTGTAAGCAAGACACAAACCTTAATGTTTTTTACGTTGCGTAAAACAGAAAAATCGATATAAGTAATAAAAGTGACGCGAAAATTTCGTCGTAACAGAGACACGCGCTTACGTCGGCTTCGTCCGGTAACCGCGTCGGAACGAATAACCGCTTCGCATCGCTTGTGATGAATCGATAGTTCACGCGGTTCTGTGAATCACAATTCACTGGAAATTGATATCAGATGCTTCTCGCATATTTCGTCGCAACAGCCACTTCAGAATTAATATATATTGTCAAGCAGGTAAACAAGGACTTCCCTTTGAAGCATTATCTACCATTATCTACCGTTTTATCACATCTGCTTCTATTATATGAATGTATATATATGATCAATATATTTTTTTTCTCTTTCTCTCTCTCTTTCTTATTTCCTTCAATAATAAAACTCTTATGTATTTAAAATATGTTATACTTCTCTATATTTTTGTAGATATAAAAACATCATAAAAGAATTTAAAGAGCACTGAAAATGCCTGCAGTTAGCATTTGTGATCCCATTGCAGCCAGGCTTCATTGTGCTTTAAACAGTAATAGTTCATCAAAAAACACAGATAATCTCTCACTTGAATTAGTCAGTAGTGCTTCTCGAATTATGCAAACAGAAATTCATTATGAAGAATTGAAAGATTATCAAGTGACAAATCAGGTGAAAGCCAACTGCAATATTTTTCTTAATTTATCCTCTCCGGAGAATTTTGAGAAAAACAAAGTAAAGGATAACACAAATAATAAAAAGAAGAATGATGTGAAAGGACCGGTTCTACCTGAACCTGCTGTCATTTTATATTCCCCCAAGAAAGTCCATCTTGGATGGAAAGGCACATTTCCAGTAGGAGCAGGAATGCAAAATATTGGAAATACTTGTTATCTGAATAGCACACTTCAAGCATTATTTCATGTTCCGGCTCTTGTCAATTGGTTACTGTCTGATCCACATCATAATTCAAAATGTGAACAAAACGGTGAGTTTTTTTTATTTTATTGTATATTTTATTCTTGTTGCATATATATAATGTATATATATTTCAAGATATATACATTTCAAGTTTTTATCAAGATATATGCACACAGTTTTCTATGGTGTTGTGATAATAGGATAATTTTAGATGGTGGTGGAGAATGTCTTACATGTGCAGTGGCCAAGACACTACAGTTCAGTCATCAGAAATCTGGAAGTGCAATCAAGCCATTTTATATATACAATAAACTAAAATGTATGTATTTAAAATTAATAAATTTATATTGCGTGTGTATGTGCATAAAAAGTGTGAATACAAGCATATAATAAGCAATATTTGTAGTTATTTGCAGAACTATGGTACCTGGACAACAAGAGGATGCTCATGAATTTTTACGTTATTTATTGGAAGGAATGGAACGTGCGTATTTGTCTAGACATAAAGCAACTAAATTGGATAGCTATTCTAAAGAAACAACGCCTATTAACCAAATATTTGGTGGTTACATTCGTACTGAAGTCAAGTGCCTACAGTGTCAACATGTATCCACTACATTTCAACATTTTCAAGTAAGATAATGAAGGATTTTATGTAAGTTTTTATATAAGTATTTTCGTAAATATCTTCGTTCAATCCTATATTCTATGTTCCATAGGATTTGCTTGTGGATATACGCAAGGCAAATACATTGGACGAAGCATTAAATAGTTACTTCAGTAGAGAACAATTAGATAACAACGATTACAAATGCGAAGCCTGTAAGAGAAGAGTGCCTGCCACAAAACAATTCACTCTAGAGCGCCCGCCAAAAGTGTTGTGTGTGCAATTGAAACGATTTAGCGTTTTAGGAGGAAAAATATCTAAACACATTGGTTTTAAGCCAACCATAGATATGGGTCCGTATTTGTGGAAAGAATTCGGAGAATCTTCGAAACAACTAACATATAAACTCGTGTCTATTGTAACTCACATGGGTCCTTCTCCAAATTGTGGCCATTACACTGCAGTTGCACAAGTATCAAGTGGTCAATATTATTCCTTTGATGACTCATATGTTCGTCCAATAACTCTTAATAATGTGTTAAATATACACGCGTATATTATGATTTTTGAAATGGAGAATAACAGTCAGAATCAACAGACTACAAAACTAAACGGTACGGCGTCCGCAATGAACATATCGACGGCTCTATCCAGTTCTACAAACAAATCTTTCGGATCCAAAGCGTCCGCCGGATGTTCCGTAAACGGATCGTTAAACGAATTGTCAAATAATATTGACGATGATTCGAGTAAACCGACACTGATTGGTCCACAGCTGCCACAGCAAAAAAGTATAGAATTAAGCCTTCCTCTAGAAAAATTCACTGTTAATCATTTACCACAAAAGATACACGATAAGTCGTATATTAAGAACGGAAAGATTTCAAATGGGAATAGCTTGGTACCCTACGATTCTAGCGAAGAGGAAGACAGTTATCCTTCCGGAACAGGGAGTTCGAAAAATCAAACGTCAAATGCTTTAGTCCGAATCAATGCTACGAATGGTGTGCCAAACTCTTCTCTTTTGAAAGATGCGTCGAAAACTATTATTAATTGTAAAGAGAGAACCAACATCAAGATCAATACTAACGGCGTATCAGCTGTTACGACGCAAGCCACAGTTACACAGTGTACAAAATCACAAAATGGATCTAATAATACTAACGGCCGAGTAAGCTTGCCGAAGCATCAAAATGGAAAATTAGAAACGAAAAGTCAATCGGAACGAGAGAAGAGTACGTGGCGCGTCCAATGTATAAGAACTAAAGATGTACAAGAAGAGAATGTGTCTACAAAAGCCACTGCTAAGACCTGGCAAGTTTCTAAAGATACGTCTTCCGCGTTTTCTGGAGTAGCGACCAATGGTTGGAGTCTTTCAGATGCCAAGTAAATATTTTCACGTATATATGTATATATGTTCGCTACATACACTTTGTGACAGTCGAGATAGTAACTTATGCTTTTTCGGTTTGTTTGTTTTTTTTTTAGGGAAGATACAAAGCTAAATCAAAATAGTGCAACACTGAGTGCTGCGGATGTGCGAGATTTTAACGGCACCAATCGCTCGGACACTGTTTCATATTTGTTGAAAATGACGAATCGAGGATACGCGAGTTCTTCAGGTTAGTATAACTAAGTGTGTGTACTTAATAATATCTTTTTACAAAATTTTATATACATGTATAATATATATATGTAGAACACACACATAAAAGTTGTCTTCTAAATTTTTAGTAACGAATTGGAATGGCAGTAAAACGCAGCTTGACCGAGATGTTGATAATGAAAGACGAGAAGAACGTAAACGCCACTTTAACGCGGATGACGAAGAAATGGACAAAGGTCGAACGAAGAAAGTCAAGAATCACACAAATCGTCGATCTTACGAAGAGAGACCTATGATTTATAATAATCCATTCCAAGACTATCAAAACAAACCTTGTTACGATCGTCGATTACTAAATCGATCGTCAATTAATAATCGTCATAATCAAAGACGTTTCTATAATACAACCTATGCGCGTTCGCGGCATGGGAGTTATAGACAGTCATATTGTAATAATAATAAATATCGTTATAGATATACATAAATGTCACATTCACGCTCACTCTCGCAATTGTCGACAGTGTGAACGTTAGATGAGAATGAATAGAAACATTCAAAGAGAGAAAGAGAGACTCAGTATTTAAATTGGGAATAAACTGTCAAGTGTAAAAATTGTCACAATAAACTGTAGGATTCAACAGGTGATTATTTACACATATACAAACATATACACACAATTTAAAAAACCATTTTATATGTTCCTTGTGGTATTTTCTGCCGTCACGTAAAAGTTTGGTACACATTTGTGTGTATAAGTGATTGTCCATGAAGGACAAATATCACCAATTGTACCAATTTGTGTTCAACGTGGATTGTTATAGAAATTTTACTTTTCTTTTAATTACACGATAAGAACTGACTATAGTTTCGAGATGTGTAATAATTGCCACTATTATTGACTTTAAAATGCAATGGTATCGATATCAGTAAATATAAACTTAAAAACCTAATATACTTGTTATTTAAATAGCTTGCTTGCAGAATTATAGACATAAGTAATAAGCTTCTAGAATAAATGAATAAAAAAGCAAATATATATACAACCAATTTTGGCTCCAAGTTATTTTCAAATTATATTAAAACGTTAAATCCAGGAAATCATATGTATACACTTTGTTTTTATTATACTTTATTCATTTTATACAAGTATGACGAAATAGCATAATAATTTTTGTCAGCAATACATGTTGATAGATGATCTTTGTTATGATATATCAGAGACACTTGTTTTTGTAATAAATTTCTAAATGTTATTACTTAAGTCATGAAAAGAAGTTTATATTATTTTTATTTTTGTATTTAAGAATATTTAAAATATTTATACAAGATGTTCTCAGCTGGATCGATAGATACAACTGTAAAGAGAAAGATATACTGAGAAAGATACTGATTATGTATATAAGTCGTAAATGTAGAATATAAGTTTTTTTGTACAAGATTTTTCGCGTTTTTTAGAAAATTTAAATCTTGAAAACATATTCACATTTTGTTACATTTAAATGATGTTCTAATAACTATCGCTCAATGCTACTTGTGATTGGTATATAGTTTTATATCTACAATAAATCTAGAATAGGCCAATCACAAAACGATGATTGAGGAACATTCTCTGATTAACTTAATCGGTCGATTATTCCGTTGGAATTGACATTAATCGTTTAATAAAATTATCTAATCATTTGACAATTAATCGGTCGGTTAGCTTAATCAAAGATGGTAAATTCGACTCTAAGTCCGTTTTAAAAAACTTTTTATTTGTTAAAATAAATGTAACATGTTACATTTACTTTAACAAGTGTTATTTTCAATATGTTTCAATTCATTTTTTTTTAAAACAGAAAATTCTACAAAATCTTTTATATTCTGTATTTCCGAATTATAATTTTTTATTTTATTCGCACGAAAAATCAGTATCTTTGATGTTCCGGAACCAGTTCCGGAAATATTCTATATAATAAATTTAACTTTATAAAAACAAATTTGCTTATGAGCTCTAGAAGATTAAAACAAAGTAAGAAAAAGGGACTAATAAAAGCCAACTCTGATAGTATTACATAAAATTTAGTCAAACTTCTATATGCTTGCCTTTCATATTCTTGCTCTTTCTATGTTTGATAAAATTCTAATCTTGTCGTTCTGTAGCCATTAATTGAAGAAAGAGAGGTAGAGAGCGAGTGTGATCCCAAGAACTTGTCAAGAATAACAAAAGATTCGGCTGTATATTAACCCCTGTTTCTTAATTTGCAGTAATTAAATTATGTGTTGTATAATCCATTTTGCGCCTTTTTTTCGATAAGTCTCTTCC
>QVOB01012963.1:0-10292 GCA_014839585.1 Pseudomyrmex concolor
ATATTTCTTAATTTTTTTAATTTTGTTGTATAAATTTGAACTTCCCGGATCCCTTATTGTATAAACTTTAATTGTAGAAAAGGATTTGTCAATATTCATAGCCAAAAACAAGATTAATATGCACAAGAAATTCAGTTTTATCGATAAAACTGAACAACAGACACTTTTCAGGATTTCTTTAAAGTTCGAAACGTACATGTGTATTTCTCTGAACACGTTTTATAAAAATGCTTGTATCTCGGAATCCATCAGGAATTTTTCCCCTCTCGTTTTGGATAATTAAAATACTTTATTTTAACTACCAAATAAAATCAAAACCAGAAAATCGAAAAAAATGAACTTATCAAGTTCTTCTCCTGTGGTTTTCATTTATATATATTTTATTATATATATATATATTTATTATATATATATTTATATATATATATTATATATATATTTATTATATATATACATATATATATTTATATATATATTATATATATTTATTATATATATACATATATATACGAGTATTTATATATATAAAAATATTTTAATGCATTAAATTTCTTTTTCTATATAGCAAATTGTGAAAAAGTTGTTAAACATTATTCATCCTAAAATATTTCTGTATACATATATTGACGAGTCGTGCACTTCGATATAATTCTATCTCCTCTATGGTTCTCGTTACTCAATGCTCAATGCGCCCCTTATCCATGTATGTGTCTTTTCTATTTTCTTCACATACAATCTCCGTTTTTGCGCGCATATATTTTGCACGCGCGTGGCTTTTCAGCCTCTCAGAGAGCCAGTCGAAACTTTTATTACTCGCGCACACAGACTAAAATCTCCGTGCGAAAAGTCCGCTCGGCCGATGCTTTCGAATCTGCCGCGAAATTGGACATAAATTTACAGCGTTGCTCCGACGTTTTCCACGTCCTTCGGTTTCTCCGTATATGTTCCATCCGCGAGATCCCGTCTCTCTTTCTCTTCCTGTCTGCGAGAGAATCATCCACTGTGATTTTGAAGAAAAAGGAAGCAACCGGCTGCGCGGACATTTACTTGTCGTTGAAGATTGTTACAAGATGAAATGAATTACTTTGCGAGTTAACGAACGTCTAAGACTCTTTAAGTGTAGTGAAAGATAGATTAAAAATCCTGTACGATAGTTCTTGCAGCGAAAAAATAACTGATGCTAATTTGAATAAAAATTTTATCGAAATAACAAATGTTTAGTGGATTTCCATTTATCAATTTGATATCCAAGACATATCTTCGGTATATATAAACGCGCACTTTTGGTTATTTTAATTGCGCGATACACGCGTGTGTTTTTATCGACGCGCGCAACGGAGAGGCAGCGGCGCGTTATCGCGTCTTCACGCTCTATCGGATTGCCCGCGATTCTTCGTCTTCGTCAGCGGTTTTTCGTGAAAAAGAGAACCGCGAGTGAGAGATATCAGCCCACCAGCAGAGAGGGTTAGGGAAAGGGCCGTGTCACGCGCACACACGCGTGCTCGTCGAAGCCGAACCGAGCGAGACGGAGAGTGAAAAACGGCGGCGCTCGGCGAACCGACGCGCGCGGCGGGCGCAGCGAGGCGATTCCGAAGCGTTCGAGTCGAATCGCGGGAAAAAATCGGGGAAGCCCCGGGAAATTAACGACGCCCGCGCTCGTCGGGATCGCGCGATTTGCCGCTACCGCCGGCGGACGACAGCCGCGTAATTAATAAAAGCGCCAGCGAGTCTCTCCGGCGGGCGAAAATATCGACTAGCGCTCGCCTCCCGACCGTTCGATATCCCGCAATAACGAGGTCTACCGATGAGTTTTCAGTACTTAATGGCCGAAGTGTGCGCGATCGTGAACGCGATAGCTTGCGCAAACAAAGTGTCTCAATATTATATAAAAGGTTTTATATTTTTATTACGTACTTTCACACACACACACATACACACACATAGCCATACAGACATTGGCATTTATTATTGGACAATTGTTGGTACGGTATTTGACAAAGAGAGAGAGAGAGAGAGAGAGAGAGAGAGAGAGAGAGAGAGAAAGTATTCCCTGCCATCTGCCATTTCATATCCTCTTCAAAAAGGGAGAGGGGCGGAAAGTTCACTATTCCAACGGGAACGCCTGCAACTTCCGTGCTGCGCTAGCATTACATGACACGAAGTCCCGTTCTCGTATTACGACGAGCCACATAGGGCTTGAAGGGGCCGTGCGGATCCTTGTGACAGGATACGCGTGTCCCGTTTAAGCGGCCGTTGCATTGTGTTCTCTTTATGACTACACACGTACCTTGATCTTTGTAGCCGTCTTGACGAAAGCAAAGCGATGTTTCGCAAATCCGCTTGTACACAGTTGCCTTAAGGCGTTGGTCGAATGTAGTAAATTAATGTGTTTGTTTTAAATAAATATGTATAACAATTTTAGTATATTATATGTAATTCTTCAAAACATTTATAATTATATATTTAATATAAATAGTGATCAAAAAATTATAAAACAGTTTTGTGAAAATTAAAAACATACGTGCTTTACGATATTATCAGTTCTAAAAAATAAATCTCTTCTTTGTAACATTAATGTGTATGCTAAATTATGCTAGAAATCCAAGATCTCTCTCTCTCTCTATTCACCGCCGACGAGATGCAACTCACAGCCGGTTTTGAATGAAAAATAGCATTGATGACTGTCAATTTTGTTTTATTCATATTTGTTATAGAATCAATCTGCGTCCTCAACCTACGGTTCTAAAATGAAGATAAAGGGTTTCGGCGGCACGGCCGCGAGATGAAATGTATGGCAAACACAGGCCGAAAGTTTATTGCGGGCCCGAGAGAAATTCTATGGATTCGTGTTTCATAAAACGTTGCGTATATTGAAATTTATTTTATCCCTCTCCTGGTTTTTTTTCTTTTTTCTTTTTAGGAAGAGAGCCGCGAGACACTAGACGGTTTTGAATATCGCAATGATCCCTGAAGAATCTGCACGAGGACGAATATAAATTTTACATCGCGCAGTAAAGAGCGTATATGTACTTTTTTTCCTGAATCTCAATTCGCTCCATGGCTGCACCGCTGTCGCGCTGCGCGCACCATAGTCAAACTCGAGATTAGAGACAGACTTCTATATTTTACAACATCCAAAAACTCATTTTATTAAAAAGAAAAAAAAACAGAAGCGGAGTGTGTTTTTTAACAAGTATTAAAAATCTAATAAATCGTCTGAGATTAATGATCACACATAAATGACAAAATTAGACAGAGATGTATGCAGCAAAACTGTACTGTAATATAAGATGATGCAGGAAAATGCGCGAGTGCTCGTTTTGTTTCTCAACAAATTGTCTATTTTGTGTCTTATATCAGAATTAACATCTTGATTCCTACTAGTCACGTAGGTTGCGATTAAATGACGCTTACGCGCACGAGACCGAGGCGTAATTGGATGGTACGTACTGTCTCCATTCCACATGAAAGATCGTCAGCGTGAGAATTAACTCGTTTGTTATCTTATTTCATCCGTAAAAAAAAAATAATAAACACAAATGAACCAGCGAGTTTTTTATATAGATTGGACTTGGAAAAAATTTTATTCGTACAATAAAAAAATAAAAAAAAAAAAATAATAAAAAAAGAAAAGAAACATTTAATAATATTATAACACTGAAAAATATCTTAATCATTCAAACCTCAAAAAGGACGAGTTAGTCAGACCGAGTCTGCACGAAAAATCAATATTTTTTCAATTTCTTTTTTTTTTTTTTTTAATCGAGTTCCAACACTTCTGCGTTGGTAAAAAAAAAAACAAAAATCTCTAGTAGTTTTAAAGATATAAGCGTTAAAAAAAAATTAATTTTTTCTAATCGCTGATGCATAATTTCTGAGTGGGTCTGGGAGACCCATGTCTGACTACGAAAGGTTAAAAATCTTTTATGATGGTGTTGAATAGCAATTATAAAAAGGACTTATATTAATAAATTATATCAGATTCTAGTTTTCAAATAGGTGCTCGTACACCACGTGGTATTTTATGTATACGCGGTCCCAATGTATGTCAAACAATGTGGATCTAAATTTAGAAGCGCGAGTCATTACGGGACAAGTCGGTATATAATGACAGGAATGTCGCTTTGGCGCGCTGATAAAACGTGCGCGCCCGCGTGTTTCGTGGAAAAAAAAAAAAAAAAAGGAGCGTGAGAATTCGTCCGACGAAAATTCTGGCAAACCGCGACTGTAATCGAGACCGCTACTCAGACCGGAGGGATGCGCGTCGAGACAAGCGCGAGACCGGCTGTTTCAGGGACACGTACGCGTGGGTCGGACCGGAACTGGCATGATTCACGTTGAGGCTGAGCCGTGAGACCCGCGGAATACTCGTTGCCGCCGCCGCCGCCGCCGCCTCATCTCGCCTCGTCTCGTCTCGTCTTGTTTCGTCTCGCGATCTCACACACGATTCGTGCGTGCACGTCGAGGACATGAGACTTTATATCGCAGTATTATTGACATTTTTTGCGCGACAATACGTATTTTTTTTTTTACTAGATTCTCGCGTGATCAAGAAACTTCGTCGCGACTCTTTTCTCAACTTCGAAAAGCAAATTTCGTTTAATGAACCTCAAGTAGGGTATTAATGAAAGTATATACAGCGAGATAAATAACATGCGCAGACTATAAAAAATTTTTCTTCAGATATTATTAATCTCTCAGACAATTCTCTCTCAAATAAAAAATTAAAAAAAAAAAAAAAAAAAAAAAAAATTTTCTCGTCGAGAGAGATAACATTGCGCGTCAGAGATCGGCGAACGTACCTCGTACAATGATCCCTATATCAATGTTCCTCATGCCCGCGGTATTTATGATCCATGATCAAAGATCCATGATCAAGGTTACTACAAGAGAGGGCAGTCTTTCGCACTACCACGGCGAGAGAGAGAAAAAGCGGCGTTTCGTATTTGCGAACATTGTTTTACAATACCGATCGCGGCTTCGTTCCTGCTGCGGCCGCCGCCGCCGTTGCCGATTTATCATCGACGCACACTTTATTTTCTCACGTCCTTTCTCCCGCTTTTCCCGTTTCCCGCTCGCATATCCCGAGACGTTAGATCTTGATATACCTCTAGCGAGCTAGCGTGAGCGCACGCGCGATCGTCGTCCTACGTATATCTACGCATATCTGCCTATAATTTCCAAGCGGAATTCTTTCTCTCGATGAAATGTATCCGCCGTACGTACGTACGCTGTCTGTCTCCGAAAGGGAAGACAATAGGCGCGTGGGTCGGGCGCAATGTGTCGAGGCGTAGCCGTGGAGTACGTAGGTAGTCTCCGCACACGGCTACGACCGCTCTCTCGCCCGCTCGCGTGTGTACGATCGGGCACGACTGACGTAACGCCCGGGCCCGTCGTACTTAACGATCGCTGCCATTGCGCGTTAAAACGATTACTTCCGCTCGGCCTTATACTCGCGCGCGAGGTGAACGAGGAGAGATACATCGCGCGCGCGCGCGCGCGGAGTCCAGTTTACGTGCCCCGTATATCTATGGGCGTCCTATACCCGCCTTCTCGCATCGCGAAACGGATAAGTTCCGCGGCTTCTCCGTGGCCGTTAATACGAGACAAAAGCGACTCCTCTCGCGATCTAATCGTCACGCGGATATTTCACCACGTCGCTTCGAGTCGGTTGGCAAGATATTGCCACGTAACGGTCTTTTCCGGTCTAATCGCGTACCAATTTTCGTGCCAAGTGTGCGTAAAGATTAGGAGATCTTTTTATACTTTTAGAAAATGTTTTGGGGAGAGAGGAAGGGGAGGGGTCTTTAGATGAAAAAGTGTGAGATCATCCATGTTGACTATATAATCTGTACTTATAATCTCGCTGTGTACTTCTTGTTCCACGAACGTTCTATCTTTTACGTTGCTGTTGCCGTACGTTATTTCGTATTCTCTATCGTATAATACTGCAAAGTGTACATTTGCGGTCGATCTAATCGTCTCTCAAATAATTCAAGTGACCATCTTTGATCATACTGCAACGAACGTTTAAAGCTTAGCGCCCGCACTTGTATGGAAATTGATCAGATATTTAAATCCTTTTTGATATTTCACAAATAATTCCGCGTGCTCCATCCATACAGATTTTATAATCGAACAAGTTAGTCAATTACTCGCGCGAGAGAGAGAGAGAGAGAAAGAGATGATTGTGACATTCGATTAAATTCTCGTTAACAAGATTTGATTAGAATGATTAAAGAATATTTTAACGCATTATATGTGGGATTGTATTGTTCGCGCGAATACCATTCTCATCGCATCTCAATAAACTTGATAATGGAACATGCGTTTCTCGCACAAAGCCGGTCTAATTGTTACCTATTAATACGCGTACACGGAAACCAGAGAAATGAAGATCTCGCCCTCTCCTGTGAGCAATTAGCATGCGATGTTGCGGCATATGATACGACGCATCGCATTGACGGAGAAGTAATTCGAACGCTCTGATAATTTCCCCATCCATCGTATCGTCGGATACGCTACTTGCGGCTCTATCCATAAATTTGCAAACACACTCAGAAGCGAGAACTGGCGAGATCTCTCTTGATCGGAAAGCGAGACTGTCCTACCGAGATTACATGCTATCTACAGGAACGTGTGGTCAATGGCCGCAAATATGAAGTCCTACAGTTCTTAAGAGGGAATTCCTAAAGTGCGTCTGGTTGATCGATAAAACTGAATTTTTTGTGCACAATCGTTTTTTTGACTGTGTATGGATTGATAAATTCTTTTCTACAATTAAAATATATACAATAAGGAATCCGGGAAGTCTAAATTTCTATAACAAAATGAAAAAAATTAAAAGTTTTTGAACACAAAAAAAGTATGCACAAAAAATTCAGTTTTATCGATAAAATAGAACCACTTTAGGATCTTCTTAAGAGAATGCCGAATCTTTCTTTCTCTCTGCAGCGACATTTCGATTTTTCTTTAAACAATTTTATCACATCTTTTTAGAACTATTTAACAGTTTTAGCGTATGTGGAGTTAAAAATTGAACGTTTTTTTTTTATAATTTATAAAAGCATTTTCAAGTCTTACTTCCTTAGTTAGGATTATGATGAACATTACTTACGACGCGTTTCATGACTCTTCTCTGTCATGTGCGATAATCGCACATTTTGCGATTCCATTCGAGGGTATTACTAGACTTTCATAACGCACTATCCAGCCGAGCGGTGCCTTTGTTTCCTCCTCTTTTTATCATTCTTTGATTTCTCGAGCCAGTGCGAATTGCGAGCTCCGGATCTTTATTAAAATGCACAGAGGCTTAAACACTGATAGCTCGACTCTTTGTGGTCGACTTTCCGAGTCACTCCAAATTTTGCTCTCGTATATTCCGCAGTCTCTCGCAATCAAAATTATACAGCGTTGCCGCGCTTTGAAGCGAAAAAATATGAGGAATCACAGTCTAAAGTAGCCAGTATTAATATCTTTTTTTTTCTGTTAATTCTATATTTTAGTAGTAATATCTTTTTTTTCTATTAATTCTATTACTATTACTTAACGATTTCAATGCTCGTAAAAATTTTAAATCTTAAATGGAATGCAAAAATCCGGACTCCTGGTCGAAATGTCTTTTTTCGCAATGGATTTTTTAATTTCCATGAGGGTGGGGAAAAGATAAATTGGGTATTTCACATATTCGTAATGCAAGTCATTCTCACCCATCCTATGAATTTTTGAATTAAATTTAATTCGAATTTTGATGTGTGTGTTAATGTACATGTTTAAGGAAAATTAGAAAATATATTTGCATATAGGCTCGATCCTCTAATACTTAATGTGATTATTAATAGTATTTAATTAAACAAGCCAATTTCGAATTGCATATTCCGGCATAAAGTTAAAGTCAAAAACCTTCAATTTTTTTCATTTTGTTATAGAAATTTAGACTTCCCGGATCCCTTATTGTATAATACTTTAATTGTAGAAAAGGATTTATCAATCCATACTCCGCGATCAAACGTTCGGCTTTCTCCTGAAGTCGTTTGAAGCGCGCTTGATGCTCGCGCGATTTGAATTCGATTGGTCAATCCCGTCTCGAGTTTCTACTTAATTGATTATTACGGATTCCAGGCCTACAGGAAATTAAGAGATCTCAAAGAGATCGCGAACGATGGAAGAAAGCATGGAAATCGATATTTCACGAAGTTATATCTTCTTTCTTTCTCTCGATCGTGTCAATTCGCGTCGATGAACATGAGGAATGTGGCGATTTAATCCGAGACCAATAAGAAAAAAAAAAAAAAAAAAATAGCGCTGCAAGTTCTCTTCACGAAGAGTAACGTATTTCGAAGCTGTAATGAGACGCGCAAATTTTTGCGCGGGATTCCCCCGAGCTGCTATTTACGCAAGATATGTTTCAATTTTCTTCGACATTCCCGCGCAATCCATAACCCCCTTGTATCCCTCATTACCGGTAATTACGTGTCAGCTGCACGCTCTTTCATATCGGTTTATATGGCGACCCGTGGGAATTCATCGCGGTATGACGTCGCACGTATCTCTCTCGTCGATTGCTGTTGGCTTTTTCCTGCGCGCGCGTTCGCCGCAAGATCGTCGGCAAATCGGGACGCAAAATATCGAGCGGAAGAGAGCCGATAATTACGCTCGGGCAAAAATCAGACCGATTCGTCGCGTGCTCGCTTACGTGACTGCGGGACCTCAATGGTTTCCGCGCGATTTTGTAATACAACGCGATCGCACCGTAGACAATTGCGAACGTGAGAGCTAGAGAGAGAGAGAGAGAGAGAGAGAGAGAGCTAGAGAACAGAAGAAAGAAAAAGAGAGAGAGAGAGAGCTAAAGAGATCGCCAACTTTATAATTCGATTTGATATCCCAGAAATCTCGACGTCGAATCGCTTATCTGACGAGGGTCCGTTGTATAATTACAAGCTATTGTAATGTTTTTGTCTTCTAAAGCGGAAAGAAATTTTCATGCGAGGTTCCGTCCATGAGATTTAGACATTTCGGGAATCGTGATATCGAAAACGGATTTTTTGAATTCTGTCATTTGACCCAGAAGATCCAGGAACACCGATCACGTTCCCATTCTCACTCTTGCATTCACAGTATCTTTTCTTTCTCAAAAACGGAATGGGATAGATGTTATCACTATTGCGCGCTTTTATTCCAAGATTAAAAAATCTTTCTTTCTCGAGATAATATATAAAGTAAACGAATCTGTAGTTAACACTCTTTAATAATAGATTTTTTTCTAGTCGTTTTTTGTCTATTACTTTTTACTTGACATTAAGATGGAATTAATTTAGATTTTTTATGGAAACGTTATTTTAGTCTTTTAGCTGATGCTTTGAAAAAAAAAAAAAAAATTGACAGGTCTTTAAAGTGCCAATCATTGCGAATTTCATCCCATTTATGTCGCGTGTGAGCTGCTTATTTTGAAAATGACAGGTGTTATATACTTAGGAAAGATTATAGGAAGGTGATTACATACACACACAAGGTATTTTAATGAAGATGCGTGTATGTGTTTTAGAGAGCTAAAATATAAATTATTTACTTTTAATATATAATAAATTTAATATATAATAAATTATGTTAATTTACATATAAATTCAATTTTTTTTTTAATACAATTTTGCTTCCTCGGCTCATTTGCGGCGTTATTTTTGTTCCATAATAAATTTTGTGATGCAGGAATTTCAAAAATAAACTCGCTGTCGATCAATGTCTTCTGCGGCATCAGTTAGGCCTCGCCTCTCTTACACATTTCTCTTCCTTTTACGAAACGGGAAGATAAAAAAAAAAAAAAAAAAAGGCGGCGCGGCCGCCTCGATGGACAAGATAACAGAGGCAAACTCTGAACGGCCAACAATGTACTTTCTGGCAAGTTTGTGCACACAGTTGTGAATCGTATTCATAGAATCGAGCAGAATTTTTTACTGTACAGAAATATGTATTTAATGTTCTCAATTTTGCGATAATATAATGATTATATTATAATTATTTCATTATATCTATAAATATATAAGAAAGCGAGAAAAAGTGTGTGTGTGTGTGTGTATTAAACGTTAATGTTTTTTTTTTATTATGATGTATAAAGTGCCGATCAAAGTGTTCAAGTAAAAAGTCGATTGTTTTAGTATTATATCTCATTATAATTACATAACACATATTATTGCCAAATAATATACTAATTAACAATTAATAAAGACTCTAAGGCTCTTTGAAAATTCAACAAAGTATATATATGGTGTCTACGAGCCGTTCGCAGGATGTTCGTG